>JAULKJ010325652.1:0-10272 GCA_032355405.1 Rubia balearica
AGACCTCGCCATGCTCATCATCGGCCGGATATTGTTCGGCTGCGGCGTCGGTTTTGCCAATCAGGTATGGATTACTTTTTAATACTAAAAATACGATTTTTTTTGTAGTATCTATATATTCTGCGTTATTCATGTAGAATTGTCTCACTTGAACACCCACGGGTGTATCCCAACGGTTGGGATGTTGGCTCAACTGTGTGGGGATTTCCTGCTGTAGCAGGGGTCCCTTGTGCGCACCGAGTAATGACCAACCAAACGGGTCCTGACACTGCGCTACCGTGACTTAATCTCCTCACCAATATCTGTGTTGTCAGTCGGGTGGGGCGCTGAGTGCGAGTTCATCGCCTTGGTCGTAGAATTGTCTCACTTGATCAAAAACACTAAAATTAAATAAAAGGGTCCTGAGATATTATTATATTTCCTGAATTTATGGCTAAGAATCGTTTTTTAATAAAACAAATCTATATTTGTGGCTGGCTTTAAAGTCAATAATTGAATGTAGCGTCGCCCGATCTGTTCTAATTAAAAGGTTTAAACCTGTTATAGTAATATAAAAGCGCTATCCTTTATTGGTATTTTTGTTCTTAGCAATTAAGTTGCATAAATTCAAATCTTTATTCCTTTTCTTAGAAATATTATTACTAATTTTTCTCCCTTCAATTTATTTATATATATATATATATTATAAATAAATATATTATTACTTTCCTTGTATAATTATATTTTTCAATTTCATTTGAAAATGAACAAGACACATCTTCTAACCTACAGAGGCTAAGTTTGGAGAGATGTCGTTTTACGATTTGGATGTGTTCGTTTTGGCTTTTTATAATGGTTTCTTTGACTAGTTTGCATGCGAAATGTTGACTTGGGAATCTTTATAGTCTTGTAATTTTGTAATATATATAGTGAAAATGATACTCATGTCCCAGTTCAAGCTGCACACTTTTTAATCAACTTTCTCATATCATATTTAACTAACGATAACTTTATTTATGTATAATAACGGTGTATTAAAATTTGATGTTTAGAAAATACATCATGCAGGGAATCCAATGACATCTCACATAATGATATTTGTATCTATATACTGATTAAAATTTATGATCAAATGTGTTTTGAGAAAGTTGACAAAAAATTATGCAGTTTGATGACTAAATTTAATTAGATCCCTATATTTTTGGACCACAAAAATTATTGAAACTTTTTTTTATCTTCAAAGTCCCACATATCGCGGGATAAGGATAAAAAATAGTTGAATTGTGATCGTGCATTTAAATACAAATAAAGTGCTTCTTAATTTCTTATATGTATGTGTTGTATTTGAGTCTCTCTTGAAAGACGATATTTTCATAAATTATAAAAAGATTAAAGTTTAATTTGCAAAATTAGAAGAAAGTAATATAAAATTTTTGCGTTGCATTAATCGATTCACAAACTTATAACTACTGCACGTTGCATAATAAATTTTGAATATTGTAACTGAAATCTTTTCTAATACAAGCTGTCCTTGTATATATTTTTGAATTATTAAAATTTTATTTTGTTTAATTTTCAGGCGGTTCCTTTGTTTCTCTCGGAAATCGCTCCTACCAGAATTCGAGGAGCACTCAACATCTTATTCCAACTTATGGTTACTATTATTTTTTTTAAAAAAATCATTCATTCCAAGTAGTTGGGAAAAACGCCCAGCGGCGATTACAATGAGTGAAATTGACATCCAATCTAAACTAGCATCTAGCAATAACTAAATAGGGATCTTCTACAACTGTAACACCACTTGATCCAACCACGATCTATGTTGTCCAAACGGTAAACACCTTGAAAAATACAAATCTGATACAAATCTAGTACAAATATGATGTATCCATATTAATGGAAATCTAAAAGCAAAATCACAAACGAAATTACGAACACACAATCTGTAAAGCAGATCGAGAACAATACATCAACGTGAACAACTAAATCGAGCTATCATCATGAACACAACGATCTAATCGATCAGGTCGAATAACAAAAACTAATTTGTGGAGATAAATCTCATACTTATTGAATAATAGAAACATAAATTAAAATAAACTGTTGTTCCCCATCTCCCCAGATGGAGAGATGGGAAAAAGATTGAAGAAGAAGGAGAAGGAGGTGCGAAACAAGTTTGCGGTATACAGTCATCCTCTACCTATTATGTAATTCTTCTCCCTATTCCCTTCAACCGCTTGTGAAGGATTCTCACCTTCTACGCCGATGGGCAACACCTACTCTGCTTCACTTGCCTGGTTCGGACATTGCTTTTTTCTCTTATTGCTACGTGTCTCCTTCTCGTTCCTCCTCTCCCTCCTTTTTCAATACCTGTATTGGTGAATTCAGGGGTTTCGATATGTTTATCTTTTTCGTTCCTTGTTTTATAATTCTTGTGTAGGAGAATTTAGGGGTTTTACCTTATTCACGGTAGTAGCCCTTTAAACTTTTACCTGTATAACAAAATTTAGGGGCTTTGGTTTGTTGATGTGAAGTTAGGCCTTCTAGTTTTTTTTACCTGTACAGTAAAATTGTGGTTATGATTCTTTGACGAAAATGGTGTTTGTATTAGAAGTTCGTCACGCTTAAGTTAGTGAGTAATTAGTTATACATCAACGATTTCGTGTAGTTTATTTTTCAATTTTCAAAGCTAAAGCAGCCAAAACTCTTTTATTTCTACAGATTCAAACATATAGTTCTTTCCATTACATTCTTTCCTTAGTGCTTGATAATTTCCAGTTGATTATGTTTTAGCAATCTCATTTATAGATCCTAATTATGTATGCTATGATCATTTGATGCAGGTACTTGGGGTTGAGGCTGATGACGTTACTGGGACCACATCTTTGAAGAGTGTTAATGTTGGGTTCGAGGTAGTTTATCCTAGCTCCCATTGTCTATATCATAGCTCAACTTGAGAGCGAAATGCCTTGTGCCTAGGAGGATGTTAAACGCCTCAATGTCACAATTTTGACTGCAACCACAAAGCTTGAGCACTCTGAAAACAGGTGCAAGTTGTTGGAGGTGTCAATCAAGTTATTGTGTGTTGAAGCAGAAAAATTGATAAAGAAGATCTCGAGGAATGATAAAGAGATTTCTGAGAAGCAATAAGAGCTGGAGAGAGTTCAGAATTATATGGAAGATGAGAAATCGTGCTATTCACGGATAGAAGAAATGCTCCAGACACTACAGAGTGTTCACTCTCAGTTTGGAGAAGAATATAAACTTCTGGAGAATGAAAATTTTGAGCAACATGTGAAGCCTGAAAATCTTCTTGATGGAACTGAAAAGCTGCGGTTAGGGATTTATCGGGTGTTCAAACCGCTAGAAGTTAGTTCTGGTAATGCCTTTAAAGGCAACGGTGAGTATAAGTAGGTCTTTACCAGTCTACTTTTTATATTATGCTCATTGCTTCCATCACAACAATCTGCTCAAAGGGAGGAGGTTGAGCATTCAAGGAATTAATAATACTTGATGCAAGTTGAGGCAAAAATACTGCAGTCCCATTTATACATTCTATCAAGAAATAAAGTTCACATTTGAACATCAAGAAATTAATGCATTCTTATATTCCTATACCTTTGGATTGATTTTCCATGGTAACCCTGATCTCTAAATCGCGTTTCTCATGGCTTATCTTGCTTGAAATTATGCAATAAGTACCTGTTCAAGCTACTGATGCCATTTGTACGTCAGTAGTAAGTGATTTTAACCAAGGTTCAGATGTGTCTTGTATAGCTGCATGAGCTGCGGCAATCTACTAAAATTGGTGCGGAAATGCAATTTCGGAGGGAAGGGGCTGAGTCGAGAACAAGAAAACCCAACGTGAAACTCTGAAATTAGGAATGTGAGACTTCGTTACATATTCTGCAGGTTTCCATTTTAATGTTGCTGAACATTGTACCTTCATACCCAGGTCTGAACTTTCATAACCTGCTGGTTTCAATTTACTTCTTTTGACGACAAAATTTGTGAGGTCTCTTCCAAATGCCCTTTTCTTTGAACGATCACAAGCGAAATGATCACCTCTACTTTCAAGGAAATCAAAGTTTTTGTTACAGAGTCCTAACAAGCTTGTTTGCACTTTACAGAACTGTCAAAACTTCTATCATCTGCTCGAAATCACTTTGCTACTTGTTTTTAGAGTCTGCAAAATAATTTCTCAGGTGGGATCTATCGATTCCATTTGTGACATAAGCTTGAAGTGAAAATAAACCCTACTGCTCCTGAGCATGAATCTGGGGGGAAACATATGCGTGAAAACACCATTACACATCAATGATTTCCTTGGAGGATGAGCATGATTGTTGAGCCTAGGTTGATGTGGATGATCATTGTTGCTCTGAGGTTTTGATGTGGGGAAAGCCTTGTCGGTCTTGGCAGACTATTGAACTACAAGCATGGGACATTTCTTTGGGTTGAAGTATGCCCCTCTTATTTCCAGCGTGTTCACCTTTTGCTATTTCATTTGCTGCTTGATTCGCTTCTTAGAGAATATGTCCCAAGGTTCCTTTATTGGCGCAAAGAAGATGCCTTAAGATTCTAACTTTTGGTTTTTGCGTCTAAGGACAAGAATTGATGTGCTTTATGCTTTTCACCAGGTGAAGTGAGTCTAATTGGACCGAGAGCTCAAGGAAGCCGTTATGGCGCAGCTTCAACTTCGGTTTGGAAAAGAGAATCACTTTTAAAGAATTTGTAACCTGCAGAAATTACATAACCATGGTGATTCCTAATTAAGAATCCCAAAGACCCCCCATATTGTTAGTTTTATAGGAGCCATCACAGTTCATTTTAAACCTTCCAATTGGGGACAACATCCACTTAGTGATGATTCTTTTGAATGGTGAAGGTTTACAATTGCTGGCAATTAACCCTATTTGATATTGAAGCAGTCTGGGTAATTTATGTTTTTAGAGACAAGAAGAAGCTTTGCGCAAGAGAATTCTACAGCTTGAAAAGGACCGGGAAGCAAAAGAAGCCTTCCAACTGCAAATTGAAACTTTAAAAGGTTAAGTAAATGTCATGAAGCATCCCAAAATGATGGAGATGCCAATGCAATGAACACAATTTTGGCAGAAAAGATTGGTGAACTTGATGATATGGCTAGGTTGAATCAAACTCTTAGTTTCCTAGAATCCGGGTTCAGGTTGCACAAAGTTCAACTCTAGACACCTAGTATACAAATATGAGAAAGTGTTAGGAATGGTGGCTTTTCCATAAGTTCATGGACAGTCCACATTGATTTTTACCTTAAATGTTATAATTTTGTATAAAATTTAAATATTGTATTTTAAAAATTAAAACAAGTAATAATAGGTCCTTGAATGTGAAAATATAAAATACTCCCTCCGTCCCGGAGAAAATGACACACTTTCTATTTTCGTCCGTCCCAAAAAAATTGGTACAATTCAATTCTTATAAAAAATGGCATTAAATGAGCTTATGCTTTTACTATATTATCCTTCAAAAAGTTGATTAAAGTACAAGTCAACTCTTCCATTACCAAAATACTCTTCCTTTATTTCCCATCAACACTTCCACATCAGCTTGCATAAAAAACCGATCAAAAAGCAAGTGTGCCATTTTCTCTGGGACGGAGGGAGTATTATTTAATATTTTATATTTAGGTAAGAATAACAAAAAACATGTATTTTGGAGCAATGGATAATGGGAAAACACAATTTTGGGCCACCATGTAATTTTCAAAAATTATGTGCAAGTAGTCAATGTTGACTTTCGAGGTCATTCCATTCACCCATACATGCCAAATCGCAAAGTCACAATCGTATATTATTCAATTGAAATTTGGTGTCGCCAATTTCGTGATTCAACAATTTCAAATTTCTTGGAGGGACCTAAGTACAAAAAGTGAAAACTTTACTCGTAACTCCAAATTGAAATCTGCTCGAAGATACTCTATACACCCTCCTTGTATTTTTCAACAAAATAAGGTAATATTTAATAACAATGCGACGCATAAACGTATTCGTAATCCTTTTCGATTTCCCTTTCTTACTTCAAAGTAATCAATTCTTAGTTACTCTAAAACATGTACTAGCTCTTTCCAATATTTTACCCAAAAAATATTATTTATTTATATATTTATGCAAGAATTAAAAAAAATCATGTATTTTAGAGAGAAGTATAATGTCGTAACAAAATTTTGGATCATTAGCGTAATTTTCATAATGTTTTGCATTACTAATGGACTCAGTTTTGGTCCAGAACCCATACTTCTGTCATGATACTGATATATTAATAAGGGCGGAAGAGTCTTTTAAAAAGAAGCTCAGCGGATGAATCCGTTTTGACAGCAAAACACCTCAACAGCTTCATAACTGCAATTTGCTACTCTCCAACTGCTATATTGATTTTGTTTGATAGAGATGTTTAAATAGTGATGGAACTAGAGAAGTTAGGCATCTGAAACATTGTGAAAACTGAGATCTGAATTGTGTTCTTTCTCACCTCAAGTCTATATTCTTTCTGAAGGTTTGCTTCCTTTCTATACAAATTTACTCTCAAATCCTTCCTTTACTTTTGAGTTTGTAACAAAATTTTGGATCATTAGCGTAATTTTTCATAATGTTTTGCATTAACTAATGGGCTTAGATTTGGTCCAGAGCCCATACTTCACTCGTTTACCCTAAAGCCCAGAACCCATACTTCACACACATATTTCGTTCTCCTCCACCTCACCGTCGCTTCTTCACCCCCTCCCCCCAACCGTCGCCTCACCCCGAGTTGCCTACCTCCCTCCGCCGCTCCAGCTCCGCCTCGATCGCTTGCTCTACCCTCCGCAGATCGCTCCACCCTCTGCTTATCGCTCCACCCTTCACCGATCAGTCCACCCCCGCCGATCGCTTCAGCCTCGCCTCCGCCAGCTCCAGCCTCCTACGATTGCTCCAGCCTCGCCTTTGCCGCCCCAGGTTGCAAGCAAACTCTTCTCCGTCCTCACTCTTTTCCTCCCTGCTCACTGTATTTCCCACCATCATGAGAATTCATTAATTAATTGCACTTTTACTATTTTTGATTACTGGAATATAGGTCATGAACCCTCTGAGATGGCTGATTCCCATTTGCTCCCAATCTCATGCTTGATAAGTTTGAAGACTGGCCTCAGTTACGAAATTAGGGGGTTTGCTGCAGAAAAAGGACAAACCTCACAGAGCTGCATCTGCAATGCACATCTTGTTATGATATCTTTATCTTTCAAAGAATTATCACAAGCCTACTTTGTGTTTCTGCAATATGTATTTGTAGGGTTTTTGAGATTGGAAAGCTACTAGCGAGAAACAACTACATTCATCATGTCTTCGGGTAAGCATACTTAAATTCGACCATTTTTCGACCAAAACGCCAATGATAAAATATATAAAGGACTTTATTAATAGTTCACTAAAATCACATCAATGATACACCTGATACGATGAGGGTTACAATATATAGGACTACAATAAACTAAATTCTAACGGGAATAAGATTCTAAATCTAAAGAAATTACCATTTATAACTAATTCTATAAAATAACTGCAATTTATGATCTTTCCCCACGAGGGAAAGGATTTCTATTTCCTTATCTCCCTCTCTCAAGTTGGAGCATGATTATGAAAAATGCCCAACTTGCGAATAAGATTATGAAATTGCTAATCATTAAAAAAAACTTTCAGTAGCGATGCGGGCTTACTCAGCAGCATCGAAACTGGAACCGGGAGTAGTCATTGGTGCAGATAAATAACACACATGATCGGCGGTACGGTAGGTCGGATGCGGCGGTACGTATACTGTAAACGCTGTGGCGTGTGGGGTACGAACGACGCGTGAAAAACACGCACGGCGAATCCGGGTAGGTACGGACAATAACGTTCACGGTAGTTGGAGAAGAAGCTGCGGCGACCGTTGGCTCTGAAATCGGTAAAACAGGTAAGTAGAGGTACAGTGGCACGTAAAATTGGGTGGTGGCGCGTGAACGTCACTCGCCGGAAGATCAGAGTAGTACGGATTGCGGCAACCGCTGAGGTAGCAGCGGCGATCGAAAAAATAGCAACCGGAAGGGCAGTCGACGATGGTGGCGGCGCATGTAGTGTAACACGCAGCTTGACAACAATGGCTTTGGCAGAACACGGCAGCAGATTTATTTAGAATTTAGGTCCCGGAATTTTAAGTTCTGATACCATGATAAAATATTAATGTACTTTATTAATGGTGCATTGATATCACATTAATGACACATCTCATCAATGATGAGGGTTACAATATATAGTGCTATAATAAACCAAAATCTAACAGGAATAAAATTCTAACTCTATAAGGAAATTACCATCTATAACTAATTCTATAAGGAAACTAATTTTATAAGGTAACTACCATTTATAACCTTGCCCTACAAGGGAAAGTGTTTCTTATTTCCTTATCACCCTCCCTCAAGTTGGAGCATGATGATCAAGAATGACCAACATGCAAATAAGATTATGAAAATGCTAATCATTAAAAAAACCATTCAGCAGCGATGTGTGCTTGCTCAGCAGCATCGGAACCGGAACCAGGAGTAGTAATTGGTGCAAATCAGTGACACACACGATCGGCGGTACGGTAGGTAACACGTCGGCGCGTGGAGTACGAGTGGTGGGTGAAAAACACGCACGGCGAATCCGAGTAGGCGCGGAAAGCAAACGTTCACGGCAGATGGAGAAGAAGCTGTGGCGACCATCGGCGGCAGATCAGAGTAGTACGAATTGCGGCAACCGTTGAGGTGGTAGCGGCGATCAAAAAAATAGCAACCGGCAGGGTAGTCGACGATAGTGGCGGCGCATGTAGTGTAACACGCAGCTTGACATCGATGGCTCTAGCGGAAGACGACAGCAGATTTATTTAGGATTTTGGTCCCAGAATTTTAACCTCTGATACCATGATAAAATATAAAGGATTTTATTAATGGTGCATTGATATCACATCCATGACACATATCATCAATGATGAGGGGGTTACAATATATAGGGTTACAAAGACCAAAAACCAACAGGTTTAGGATTCCAAGTGTATAAGGAAATTACCATCTATAACTAATTCTATAAGGTAACTACCATGTATAACCTTTCCCTACGAGGGAAAGTATTTCTTATTTCCTTATCAGAACAATTTAATTTGGGACAAAAAAGTATATAGTTTGACAAATAAAATGTACAAGAGAAAAATTGTTAATAATTTAAAGGTATCAGGAGGAGACGTCCTCATCAACAAATTACAATGGCTACGTTTTGCATTAGCGTTTCGGTTGGCGTTTTGATTGGCTTTTGACTTTTGGCATTTTTAATCGGTCAAACAGCCAATGTTTTATTAAAAAATTATTTGGTTGCTTGGCTTTTTCATGCAGCCTTTCTGCCAAATATGAAACGCTAGCATTTTTTCTTAGCATTTGGGTTTAACCTTTAACAATTACTTCTTTAACCTTCTTCATTTTTATTTGGCTTTAATAACCTTTAACAATTACTTCTTTAGCCTTCTTCATTTTTATCGTAACGTATATTCTGTCGATGTATATCCCATCAACAAAAACTTTTTAAGGCAGAAGCGTGCCGGCATATTACCACTGTACCACTATTACATAAATATGGAGAAGAGATTATCGTTGAAACCAAGTATCCATAACAATACTAGGATATGAAATTCTAATTCTATTTTACATTTTTTTAAATTTTTCATATTATTATTATTATGTTAGATTAAAATAGTTTGTTCAGTGTGATCATTTTTATTGAAAATTTATATGAATATTTAGATGATTCGAGTTGGACATTTATCGAGTTATATGAATATTTAGAGGATCAGTCTTGGACGTTAATCTTAGATTTTTAAGAAATCTGTAAAAAAAATTGAAATTTGTGTTATTTAAACAAGAATCCGTCTCTTGATAGACGGTCTTTCCAAAGTCATGGAAAGACGAAGGGTTAAGTGTAAATGAGAAGAAATTAAGATAAAATTTTTGGGTTGCATGAATCGGGTTATAAACTTTATGACTGCTACATGTTGTATAATAAACTTTTAATATTGTAACTAAGACCTTTTACCTTTTATAATTTTAATTAAACCTCGTCTTTCCATAAGCTTATGGAAAGACGGTCTTTCCCAAGACTTTACCTTTAAACAATTGAAATATTTTTTAATTTCATATATTATTTAGAGTCCGTCTCTTGAAAGATGGTCTTTCCATAAGTCATGGAAAGACCAAGGTTTAAAGTGTAAATTAGAAGAAAT
>JAULKJ010325663.1:0-10272 GCA_032355405.1 Rubia balearica
TAGATTACTCTTCTATTAGATTAAATACCAAATTACTTGGCCTCCAAGTTTTATTGACTTCCAAGTCACTTAGCCTCCAAGAAAATAATAGGTTACCTAGCGTTACTTGGTCTCCAGTTTACTTAGCCTCCAAGTAAATAGTTTACATAGGTTAGGTTAGCTAACTTTACTTAGCCTCCAAGTAAATCAATGTATGTATATATTTTGAGAAATTGTGAATACAATGAACCAATTTTAAACAATCGTTTATCTTTTCTCACATGGTATCAGAGCAACAAATCCTCTCTTAAACTCGTCTACATTAACATTCTTCACCCATCACCTTAATTCCTAATGTTTTTTTGTCTCTATTTTTGACACAACCCCCACCTTCAAACTCTCTACTTTCTAATTTTGATATGATTGCCATAATTTCTTCATCTAGTGTCAATTTATTAAATCAGCCCTTGTGGCTTATGATCTTGATAAATTCTCCTTCCAGATTTTGGCTTTGTCTGAGACCCTACAGCCTGAGTCTGATGCTGCCAAGTCATCTTCACCACCAGGACCTAATCCAGCTTTAACTATTTAGAAAAGGAAGGACCGCTTGTTCTTGCTATGGCTTCAATATACCATCACTACATCCCTTCTTTCTCATGTCATTCGTGCGGTTGCTACATCCGACGCCTGGTTTATATTGGAGAAATGTTTCATGGTCAAACTCGCGCCAACTTGATGAATCTTAGGCATCAACTACAAACTTTTCTGAAGGTGTCGCTCTTCATCCTTGAGTATGTTGAGAAAAAGCGATCCTTCTTTAATTCTTTGGCAGAATACTCTCACAATGTTTCCGATGATGAATTTGTGGAATGTATTGTTCATGGCCTTGATATGCAGCATTTCATACTACTTTCAACCTTCAGCCGGGTGGTATCTCATCACACCAGCTCCTCGACATGCTTTTGGAAGAGGAAGCCCGTATACAAGAACAACATACTCTAGTTTCTTCATTTGCGGCCAATATTATTGTTCACAGCCCTTCTGCTTCTTCTCCAGATGGCTCGTCTCGGCCCTCTACCATTTTCCATGAATACCAAATACGTCGCTGACCTGGCAACGAGGCTCCCAATTGTTGGCAACACTTAAATATAAGCAATTTCCCAACAACTCGGCCACGCCCATCTCGTGGTAACTCTGGCAGCCGTGACAATAGGTTCCGCAACCAGCAGGCTTTTGGTGGTTCTCGCCCGGCCTATGTTGCATCCGTAGCCCCTCCAACTTCTTCCATTCATGATCCGGCTTGGTTCTTCAATTCCAGAGCTACCAATCATGTAACCTCCAGAGATACCAATCATGCAAATCTTTCTGTGCAATCTGATTACATTGGTAACAAAGGCTTACATGTTGGCAATGGTATATCACTACCTATTATTCATTTAGGCTCATCTTCTCTTCCTTCGTTGCATAAACATGTTCACCTTCACAATATTTTTTTGTTCTTAATATTCGCAAAAATCTATTAAGTGTGTCCCAAATTACATAGACAATAACGATTACATGGTTTTCTTTCCCTCCCATTATTTTGTGAAGGATCTGCAAGGTCGGACACTGCTCACATGAACCATTGACAAGGGTCTCTATCGTCTTAATCCACCAAATAAGCCTTCTTCAACACTTTCCTCCTATGTCTTTCTAGGTTCCAAGACAGATATTCAAACATGGCATGAGCGTCTTGGTCATCTACATGAGTCTTCCCTCAAGCGTCTTATTTCTCATTTTAGTTTACCCATGTTCTTAAATAATTTGAAAAATATAGTGTGTCATGTCAACTTGGTAAGAGTCATAGATGACCCATTTCTCATGTTCATGAATATAGAAAATCTCTTTTTAAATTGCTAGAAATAAACATAAGTGATCGAAGAGGAGGTTAGAGCATCACTTCATGCCGGTATTCTAAAGGTAGTAATTTATCCAAAGTGTTTGGCAAATCCAGTGATGGTAAAGATGGCAGATGCAGAATGGAAAATGTGCATAGACTTCACTGATCTAAACAAAGCATGCCTAAAATATTGCTACACGTCACCTAAAATTGACCAGTTGGTGGAAGCACTGTCATGATACAAAGCCCTAGAATTCGTGGATATATACAAAGGATACCATCAAATACTGATGAATCTAGAAGATGCCAAAAATGGCTTTCATAACAAGCTTTGGAGTGTTTTTCTCCGTGAAGATGCCATTCGACCTAAAGAATGCTGGCGCAACATATCAAAGAGTAGTCGACACTACATTTCACAAACAAATATGACAAAATGTTGAAGCATATGTTGATAACATGGTGATCAAAAGCAAAAAAGGTGTACCCATTTGCACAAGACTTAAAAGAAACCTTGGATGCGCTAAGTGCGATTAGAATGAAACAGAATCCTAAGAAGATCATAATTGAAGTGGGCGCGGGAAATAATTTGAGGTATAAAGTATCCTCAAAAGGAATTGAAGCTAATGTTGAGAAGATATAAGCAATAGTCAATCTACCTCAGCCATGATCAGTCAAATAAGTACACGTGTTGATGGGATCGCTAGCATCACTTAGCAGGTTCATCTCCAAAGCTGCAGATTTTTTCCCACTTTTCAACAACCTCAAAAGGGCCAAGAAGTTAAGCTAGAATGAAGACAGTTAGAAAGCATAGGAATCGTTGGAAGAACAGCTTAAAGAGCTGCCAACAATGAAGTCACTAATGCCAGGAGACACTCCATAACTATACTTGGAAAATTAAAGAAAAGCATGGAGTTCGGTCTTCGTACGCCAAGAAAGGCAAAGGCAGGTTCTGGTGTACTACATTAGTAGAATACTGTAAAGTACAGAAATAGTGAACTTACCCATTGAAAGGTTAACTCTTGCATTAGTCAACTCAACAAGAAAACTGTGAAGCTTTTTTCAAAGTCATAGAATAGTTGTGTATACTGACTACAAAATCAAGAATATTTAGAGCAAGTCAGAATTTTCTGGCAGAATAACTAAATGGGCTCTTGAATTGGGACAGTATGAGATCTAATTT
Source organism: Rubia balearica (assembly GCA_032355405.1). NCBI lineage: Eukaryota > Viridiplantae > Streptophyta > Magnoliopsida > Gentianales > Rubiaceae > Rubia > Rubia balearica. Next base: position 3,039 of record JAULKJ010325663.1, read on the forward strand.
TAGCCGTGAACTACAATAATGGCGCAAGACTTAGAAGATTTCATTGCGAAAATGACGAGCGTAGCTGCACAAGAGGTAAGTACACTAGAAAATATTGGAATAGACAAAGAGAAATTAAAGTGAATGAACAACGCATGGAAACTGTTTGTTAATGGGGTAAATAGGAAAGAAGTTGTGGTGCAGGATTGCTACTAGTAAATCTAGATGAGGGAGAACACAAATAATCACTTAATTTTGATTTCTCACTCACCAACAATGAAGCCGAATATGAAGCACTAATACGCGGGTTGGACTTACAATCAGAATGAAGGTCAAGAATGTTAAGTGTTTTATCGATTCACATATAGTAGTCTAACAAGTGCATGGAGAATATGAAGTCCGAGAGGAGCAGCTGATAAAGTATTTAAGAAGATTTCTCCAGCTCATAGGGAAACTTGAATACTTTGACATTCAACACGTACCATGGAGTGAAAACACCTTAAGTAAGTTGGTGACAGCTGGCTTCGATTCTTTGCTATGATAGAACCATGTAAATGTAGAAGTCATACTAGTCAGAAGTACGGTCACAACAATTGTGTCAACAGTCTAGGAAGAAGAAACGAACTGGATGACACCGCTAAAGTACTACATAGAAATAGGAAAATTGCCTGCAGAAAAGATACAAGCCAGAAAGTTAGAACTACGATCTCACAACTATGTTTATGAGGGGGAAGTATTATACAAAAGGGTTTTGTAATCTCCATCGATAAATTGTGTGGGACCATCCCAAGCAGGAGAAATCATGAAAGAAGTTCATAAGAGACTATGTGGGATGCATCAAGGATCTCGAACAATCGTGAAAAAGATAATTTGAGCAGGGTTCTATTGGCCGACAATGTTTAACAATGCGCACAAATTTGTGCTAAAGTGAAAAAGCTTCCAAATTAATGTGTCGGTATCTCATAAGCCACAGGCAAATTAAACAGGGATATATAGAGCTTGGCTATTTGACAAATGGGGAATCGACTTGTTTGGACCTTTCCCCAAAAGAGGTGGTAATACAAAGTTTCTAGTCATATAAAAATTAGCTACTTCACGAAGTGGGTAGAAGTGAAGCCATTGGGAAGAGTCACGGTAGACGTAACAAGAAAGTTTGTTTGGAAGAACATAGTTTGTCGGTTTGGTGTCCCCTAAACTATCGTCACAGATAATGGTACGCAGTTCACAAGTTGGACCTTTACCGAATGGTGCTGAAAGTTAGGGATTGTACAGAAATTCATGTATGTAGCTCATGCCTAAGCCAATGGCCAAGTGGAGGTAACTCACAGAACAATAGTCCAAGGAATTTAAAAAAGATTGAAGGGAAAACGATCTGGTTGGGTAGATGAGATACCAAACACACCAAGGTCATAAAGAACAATAGTGCGAGAACTAACTGGAGAAACATCCTACAACCCAGTTTACAGTCATGAGGCAGTAATACCAATCTAAATCAGGAAATCAAGCCTTAGGGTTGAAAATACAGTGAAGGTGATAATCCTAAAATGATGAGATTGGATTTGGATGAACTTGAGAAGAAAAGGAAACATGCAACGATCACAGAGGCAAATTACAAGAAGAGGATGGCACGGGCATATAATGACAAAGTAAAAAAGATATAATTTTGAGTTGGCAATCTCATGCTGTGGAAGAGTGAGGAAAATCTGGCAGTGGAGAAAGGAAAACTATACCCAAAGTGGGAAGGCCCGTATAAGATAAAGAAAGTGCATCAATCTAACTGCTATGAGCTAGAAATATTGGATGGCAGCAGTGTCCCGTACACTTGGCATGTGATCAACCTAATGATGTTCTATATTTAGATCCTTAGTAGGAGATAGGGAAAACTTAGTTGTATAGGAGCTATGATATGATCATTGGTGGCATTTTCACTATTCACCTCATTGTTTAATTTCCTATGCAATATCATCGCGACCATACATAATCAATATCAGAAAACATCTTTCTGGGAAAATCACCCATAGTGTTGTTCACTTACATTTTATACAAAAGTAGCAAACTATGGAACATCGCAAAAAAAACCAAATATCATTTCTCTCAATAGCAAAAATATAATTCTTCACAATCACAACAAAGCAGGATACAATTATTGTCAAAGTACGAATAACAAATTTAGAAAAGCGATAAAAACAAGCAATAGATCTTGCGGCTTTGCATAATACTAGTCTACGACTTCAATTTTTGCAAGCTATAGATCTTGTAAAAATGCTCACGTGCCTACAATAACAGTGAAAAAAGAAAGCAATAGATCTTACCGCTTCACGCAATATAAGTTTACTATCTCAATTTTTCAAGCTGTAGATCTTGCAAAATGGCTCAACTTTCTACAAAAGAAAATGGTAAAAGCAAGCAATAGATCTTGTAGTTTCACACACTATAGCTTGAAAACCCCCAATTTTGCAAGCTATAGATCTTACAAACAGAATTACAAAGGTCCAAGTGCAAACGCATTGAAAATATAAAATATGAAAATTTATTTTAATTAGAAGCAAATGCATCGAAATAAAAAAGGCAACACAAAATAAAAACACAAGGATAGTACTGGAAACATATGAAGAAGCTAATTATTACATTAAAGAAAAGTGAATTATCTATGCCTTGGTACTCGAGATGGTCTGGCTTAAGAAGCTGGCAGAGTAACGGGATTTCTCAGCTGGATATTTCTCCTTAGATAAAATATGTTCATAGCGCTATTTCATATGCAAGTAGGCAGGATGCCGGGTTTGACTACTTCGCTCCATACGATTAAGATACTTTGCATAGTATGCCTTGTAGTCAGATATATGACCGAATTCTTTTCAATCAAGTTGAACACTCATGATAACTTTTATTCGAAGTCTCATGGTTACGTATCTCATCCTGTAGTTGTAGAATGTGTGACCTAACTGATTCAAATAGATTAATCCTCTTCCCGTTAATATTCTTGTGAGATCCCCATGGTTAGAAGGACCACTAGACTCTGCAAAAAGGGATTTCAATTCATCTTTGTAGTGAACACAAGCTTGTTCAAGATGATGCACACATGAGCCAGGTCGATCGCACTTAGCACGAAGGTGATCATTCTCATTACGCAAATAAGTATTCATAGCGAACTGTTCATCAAGCCTGCTCTACCATCCCGATGAACAAGCGGAAAGGTGATCACATTCATCATCTTTCTTCTTTAGATGATCCAATAATTAGTCAATGCGAGGACACTGCTTGTATATGATTACGGTCTTTTGATGAGCTTAACGTGCTTTATTGACGACAAAATTCTTTGCTTCTTCTTGCTAACTAATCATTCCAACAAAGCTTAGTTGCTATCGCTGAATAAAGCTGTTATGTTCGCCGCACTACCCTTTCAACTTGCAAGTATACTCTTGTGACTCTCTTATAGTCTTCTTCCATCCAAGCTCTAGATCGTTAATACTCAACAACATGTATTTGGGAGGAACACCCAACGACATCACCCACTACTTAACGTGACTAGGAAGGTTGAGTGAATGAACTTACATACTAGCATATTCGAGATCAACTAAGATGCGAACAATATCCTTGTCAATGGATTCATTATTGTACCATCCGGTACAAATTTACTACAAGGACAACTCACAGGAGGGGTATGGAGATGGCGAAGAAGTGGGGACATGCCATCCAAGACAAATGGAATAGATTACAAAGCAGAACTCCCAGCAAATGAAAATGATTGCAAGAAAGCAAATTAAAATATTCCTTGGTTAGGGAAGTGATAACCTTAATCAGTCTAGTAGGGTAGCAATAATTGGGAGATATAAAGTGGAGATGTCACTCAGAACGAACTTTAGAACCCATCATATCATGAAGGTTTAAAAACTTATAGTTGATCAAAATATCCAATCCCTGTATATATAAAATATCAGTAAAAAATGAAAAATTATAATTAGCATGACAAATTCATATCGAAGGCGGTACATAAATACATTAAAATTATCATTATACGTTACAGACATAAATCCGAATGCTCTTAAATTAAGCGATAACACTAAAATTAGCTAACATTAGAAGGAGAAACAGACGCATGGTGAATGGTGTGAGAAAACTCCTCTATGTTCACATTCTGAGCATGATTCTCCGTGATTGCATACAACTCTAGGTTCGAAGATGGCTTAGGTTTAGAAGAAGCGAACGGAAGGATAACAACATAATCAACTTGGCAACCTTGCAGCTCAAAAATAGAAGGCAGGGAGGGAAGACTAGTGAGATGTGATAGCAGGGCATAAGGATGCCCACCATCAAATATTTTAAGGATAAGTTCATTATTTAGCGCGGTTTTCTTCTGCAACAATATCTCCTCGGACTAAGCTAGTGGAGGCCATTTATTTTCCTTCAGGGTAGGGTTCAACTTCTGCAGCTCCACTAAAACTTCACACCAACCGACATTGCGAGCTGAACTAGAAACTTCTTTAAAAAATATTGAAGAAGGAATTCATCTTGAAAAGACAGTAGTTAAGAATTTGAGGGTAATTAGGCAAAGTAAGGACCTTAATATCCATCTTCTCTAACTCAGAGCGGAGCTTACTGGTTTGCTTTCAGCAACTTGCACACGTCACTCGGCTGATTCAAGCGAGATCTTCATATCCTGCGCTCCTTATCGCTAACTTTATATTTCTCCAACAAAGAACCTTTCTCCTTGGAAAATTTGGCAACCCACCAATCTTATAGCATCCATCAGAAAAGTAAAAAATAAAATATAATAGTCAAATATCGTAATGAAAGCGTACTAATGTAGGACAAAGTTATTTTTAAAGCTATAATGAACATACTGCAATCATCGACTCGTGAATAGGATGTTTGGAAAAAGTAATGGTAACAGTCCCTACTGCTAACAAATTACCACTTCGTCGTGGAGGCTTAGAATGGGAATGGCTTGTCCACTGCTTGTTCTCCAACGATTCTAATGTAGTAGAAGAACCACCACTCTATTTCTTTCTTTTTTTAAAAAATTTCTCTTGAGTAACAGCTTCAACATTAATCACAGGTACCTCTTTATCTTCTGGTACCTTTCCTTCAACTTGCACTAATTGGGAGTTTTCCTGAGTAAGGTTCTCCCGTGAGACACCATCAGCATCAATGTCCTGTGGAGGGACAAATACATTCTCAATTTCTTCAAGTTTATCGTCAGGGATGAGCGACCTATCAATATTGAGCCCGACAAGATCTATATCTACCATAAAACACACAATTTAAGTTGGGCGAAAAGACATACACAATTGAGCAGTAAGAAAAAAACAATGGATAAAAATAATGCATACGAAATAGGGAAGCTGCAAGATAACAAAAAACAAACACTTTCGCTATCAGATTCAGCATGGTGCAGACCTATTGAGTGTTCGCTGAGTTTCAACACAACCTCGAAAGTAGCATCAAGTCGAACCCCCAGCTTAGGAAGTTTGGACTTGGGAACATTATAGTTCCAAACTTGAAGGGTATGTTCACACTCATCACCCAATTTTACATAAAAGATTTTTTTCTGCCACACCCTGCAATTGCGAAAGAACCCATTGAAGAACTCAACAATGGGAATATGGGATAAAATGTGAATTTTTCAGATGAATTTTTCACCTTACGAAGATGATACAAGTTATGGAATAAGTCAATTGAAAAAGGTACACCGACTTGGGTACATACATAGTGGAAACCCACAATGATCACGATACCCTTAGGGTGAAACTGAGACAGCACAATTTTGATAAGATAGAAGAAAATATATAACATGCTAAGGGAGAGGGAAATAAATTCCAAATTTAAGATAATATAAAAAGCAAGATATAGAGCCAGTAGGAGGAGTGCGAAGACTCTCAGAGACAACAGGAGATTTGAGCTCAAACGAACACATGAAAGGGAAATTAATTTTTAGATTTTTCAAGAAATAGTCGAAAAAAATGTTATTAATGGTAGAAGAACAGGTAGGATGATTGGAATCTTCCCCGGAGTTAACATCATCAACCCGGAAATCATCTACGGGAGAATCAACAAGACTAGGGGTAGACAGTTGGGCAGGGATGACTCATAAAATTTAGACGAACACCCTATAAACTAGAATCACAAAGTACAGACTGTATATTCTGGTAAAAGTAAGAAAAGAAACACAGAATACATGCCAGAGAAGACAATCGGAGAACTTTCGGACCAAAAGTGAACAACAAAATTGGTAGAGTTGAGACACTGCACAAATTCACAATCGAGAAAATCGTTTAAGAAAGGGAAAGAAGAGTAAAGACAAAATGCATGGGAGCAATAAGAAGGAAGAGGGAGATGAAAGATTGAAATTTTTAAGGAACCAATAAAGAATATTATTTAAATTAAGACACTGAAATGTAAAAAAAAAAGAGGAGTTAAATTAGCCAGAAACACAATGATGGAATTCTAACAAAAAGTGAGTTACCTTTTGCGGAATATGAAAAGGCGGTGATATATGATTAGGTGATACACTGAATAGTGAATGAAAAGCTGGAACGACGTAGTGACAGGTGAGAAAAGTCAAAATGAAGTAGCGAATAATGAGGAGTGAATCTCGGCTTTATGAAAAAAAATACAACAGCTAAGCATATCAGAGGACCTAAATTTGAAGTATAAAATTTTCAAAATTCAAATTCAAGTTCAAATTAAAAAACTTGGCATCCCGAAAAAATTGTAAGTATAACCAAGAAGCACAAAACACTTCACACAGACACTATATGATACTATCATGGTGAAAATGTTATTACAGTTTAAGTACTAAATAGGAAAACAGTTTGCACATATCCAACAAACATAGTCCTCGTTTCGTTATTCATGTATTTTATGGCTGGAGGGGGGGCTTAAGGTGTTTACCTAGCCTGTAGACTAGAAGTTATTAGCCTTCAAGCCCATCCCAAGGCTCAACCACGAACTAATAAAGGCGGAGTCATATCCAAGGAGACTCAGCCCACAAACCGAGAAAGGCGGAGTCATGTCCAAGAGGACTCTGCCACGAACTGAGAAAGACAGAATCATGCCCATGAATCGGCCACGAAACGAGATTATAGTAACCACGATATGACCCACGATCTAAAACCCTAGCAATGCGGAGCTATGATTACAGTCTACTATAAATACAAGGAGAGTGGGAGGTCGTCGCCGTACCTCTCAAAGATACAATTTATAAGCCCTAAATGCTTACTAAATACAATTAAGTAAATAGTGGCAAGTCGGGGTC
>JAULKJ010325689.1:0-10270 GCA_032355405.1 Rubia balearica
AGAAGTCTTGCATTCCTTCGAATATACATCCACCCAAGCTTGGCACCATCTGTACGCTACGACTGCTATCTCCTTTCCATTGTATGCTCCTTGTCCCGGTGGAAATACCTGTTGTGTACAAAACATCCCCAACATTAAATATGTGAAAGTATTTATTGGGTAAGAAGAACAAATTTTTAATTTGTAACTTGTCGACTTACCACTAGAATATCGGCAGAGGTACAGCAAAAGGTCTTCCATGAACAGGAGTATGTAGTGCCTGCATTCCCAACCACTTAAATAATGTCGGTACTGAAAATGAAAAAATTGAAATAAATGTATTTATGTTAAATAATGTTTAGAATGAAGTGACTGTTGGATTGAATGACTTATATCAATATTTGTGATTTTCAGGTGTAATCCAAAGATGGTTCTATCTTCCTCTTCTCCCTTGGATATTGGCATACTAGCCTGGGAATGTTGAACTTTTAATGGTTACGTAATTCACACTTATAGAAGTTAAAATAAGTACGATGGAAGGAATGAAAGTACCCAGAAATGAATTGTTTTTTAAATGTGTTACATGGTTTTTTAACACTTCTTCCGTAACAGGACGGATGGGTACTAAGTACCAATGATCGCTGCATTAAAAAAAGTAGCACATGAATGAATTTGTAATCTGAGAACAATTTGACGAAATTGAGAAAATTTCAGTCACTTACATTTTAATGTATGGCACCATATAAATCTCGGAATCAATCAGAAGCATGGTATCTAGAATGGCTTCACATGACTATCAACTTCTGTAGATTTGAATTCCAAGAACAAGTTTCCCATGTTGCACGGAAGAAACTGTATGCGGTCATTTTTTGCGTCGAGGACTTGGTCCCATGAAGAAAGAATTTGTTAATTTACTTTAAAAAATTCATAAAAAATTAATACAATTTATGTGAAAAAGTTAACTCTACATCATCCACACATCCATCTGGGAGTTCAATAGCCAGGCCATCGCTCTGAAGTTTCCAAGATTGTTTCCGAACTCACAATCACGATGAGCATTCCACTATGATGTTTCGTGGAAAAAGTTGAAGGTTGGAATTGTGGCAACAATACAACCTTTCCTGACTCTTGCATACTCTTCACAAGCTCGTTGCATTACTTAATCTAGTTCCTCATGTTGGGATATATCTTTAAAGTGTGTTTGTTTTTAATCAGATATTAAGGAATCGAATGAGTTTTAGGCTAACCAAAAAATAACTAAATGAGGGACAAGATGGATGGTCTTGAGATGTACTTTTTTTAGCGGCCTTTCATGCAAACAATTTTGCTTCAATGAACGTTGGGATCTGCTTGATAAGAATTGTTATGGAGTCAATGCCTGGCAAGAAAATGAACTAAACTTAAATGAATTTTAACCTAGAATGAAATCGTACAATATGTAGTAATCAGTTGTACTAATTACCTCATCATGCTGACATTAAGGCAATAAAATTCATCGTCCCGGGCTAAATCGCTTTCTAAGTTCTCAAGTAGGGGATCATCTCCACGTCTGACCAAAGACATAGGCCAGTCTACGACACTCCCCAATGCCTCTCCCACGTCATTAAAATGGTGGTGGGAAGACGGAAATCTAGCTTTGGAATGGTAGATTAGCTCACACACATCGACCCAAGCTACTACACCCAGTGCCTTATCGGGATGCCTAAATTTCTAGAGCCATGCTTTAGCTACCCTTACCCTCTCTCTCCAGGCTCTTGATGAACAAGGTGATCAACTCACCATCCTGATGCACAGAGAAATTATTTAGTATGATTAAACGTTATTAAGGTCTAAATGGAAAAGGAAAATTAAAGTATAAATTTAGTAATTGAAATGCATATAAAGCTCCTCATCTTCTTATGCGTCACTGGGATCTTGACCTGAGCCGCTAAGACCAGTGGATACACTAACCAAGACCTTCTCAATAAAGCTCTTCGGGTCCTCAAGGCCTTCAAGAATATTTAATCTGCCTGCTAGAACCATTCCCTTGATCATCTGGTTAAGGTAAGCGACCATCGCCTTCTCAACCAGCTGATCAGTGGGGGGTTTCTTTGCCTCGTTCTTTTGGGATGAGGAGTTGCTGGCACACTTGCTTCTAGCTATACATGGGATAGCAATAGTTGCTTGCAGTCGAGTCTGGGTACCTCAATAGCGACCCGGGTGTTCCTTCTTTCCGGTGGCTCTTATCAGAATATCCTCACCATGTGCCAAATCTAGGGTTCCCTTCTCTTTTCCCTCATTCATCCTCAATTTCGGGAATATTATTAGGTTAGTAATGAAAATATGTTTACATAGGCATACATATTTATATGAATTGAATACTTACAACTTCCTCGGCAATGGCTTTGACTTCCGGGGTTTGTTAATCTTTATCTTTTCCCTTGTTTGACTCAAGGTAGACCAACGATTTGTCTGGCTTGAAACTATTGGAACTGATCTCCTGCTCAATCTCTTCTTCAGTGTAGCCCTGATCACTCAACTTCTTTCTCTCCTTCACTTTTAGCTGCTTAATAAGCTTTTCCCTCATAGCCTTGCTGCCTTTGGTCCGGTGTGGTGGGTGTATTTCTTTTCTTTTGACTGGGCACTTGCCCTCACTCTTTTTTCTGAAACCAAAAATAATTCTAATCAGTTATTATCACAATGAAATAGTTGATAAAAATTCAAATAATATTTGTGATTTTTAAAGAACTATACCAACCATTAACTCTGCTGTTATTCTGTTTTCCTTGAACAGTTTCCATTCCACCTCATCCATCCATCTGTACTTTTCCCATGGTTTGTACATTGGAATTTTCCCACTCGACATGAAATGAATGTACTTGTTCACCACCTTCGATTTTCGATTACGATGTGAATCAGTAGCCTTGCCTACCACATCCTTCCTCAACTTCCTTTATTGTTCTTCAAACAATTTAGTTTCAAACTTGAAACTTTCCTGCAAGGGATTATTACATAATATATAGGTTAATAGCAACAATTAGGCATTTCAAATCTAATTATTATAACACAGGGTTTTACCTTTTTGTTTCTCCAAGCATTCTCCTCCAAGCGCTTCAATTGTAAACACAAATCATCTCACAAGCAATGCACTCAAACGCGACCGGGACAAGGTCCTTTTCCTTAACTAACATGACCGACTGGAACGTAACCTTTCCTCATTCCATAAACCATGTGGCAACATTAAACTTGTTGAACGCTTTGCCCTGATGGACAACTGCCTTGGTATGGTCATCATTATGTAGATTGTGTTGGTTTGCCCTCGGCATCCCCCTCAGACTCCATTTCACCACCCTCTTCAGCAGGGGCACATGTTATATCCTCTCCCTCTTCCTCAAATTGAATTTTTAGGGGTACCACCGGTGCTTCTTTATCATGTTCTGGTTAAGGGCTAACTTCTTAGTCCCCCGCCCTTATTTTTTTATGGAGGGTCACTTCTTTTCCTTTTCTCACCCGCATTTTTTTTATTTAGGAGGCATCTAAATATGAATACAAATCAAAATTATTAGTAATACAACTATAATTACAACAATTTTCCAGCAAATCCATGATAAACTCATATCAAAGTAGAGAACCATAACGTAATTCGTACAATTTTAATGACCATCCAACCAACAAATAAAGTGAAAGTTGTGCACCACACCAATATTTCCAGACTGACATCAACCACATTGAAACCATTGAATCAATGACGGGTGAGACACATAAAAAATATGAAACATTTTGAACAAACATTACATATCACACGATAAAACATGTCCCATACATCTCGAACAACATGTTGTCCACGGTAATTGTAATGGGTACAACCCTAAAAAACTAAATATTAAATAAGCTTCATTGAGACATTTCATCGAACACCAACGATTTCATACCCATTTCATTAAATCCAAAGAAAGTAAAACTCTCTATACAACAAAGAAAAATTGACATGCATGAAGTACCTTTGAATAATGCGACATTGTCACCGTATGAAAGGAAATTTTGACCACTTCCGAGTTGATAGGTTTCGAGATACAAAAAAAAAAGTGTTTTGGTCTGTTGTATTAGGGAGATTTGAGAAAGTGGAGTAATAGAGGGTGAATGAGGAGTGATGGTGGTGGTGCACGTGGGCAAGGATCGGATTAAAGGAGGAGAAACCGCTTGGAAGAACTTTTGGGAAGAAATACCGTGATAGTTATGTTGAAGATGATCGGCCGCATTTTATATAAGCAGAGTCAAGGGCGGTATGAAACTCGACATACCAGTGCCTATGCTATTTCTACTATGTTCTAGAGAGACCAGAAATAATCTAAGTATGGAGTACCGGTACATTATCGATGTTGTTTAATTAATAACTGGTGCCCGTTTTAACTCAAAGCAGAAGTGTGGGGCTGCTCAAAATGAATTTTTTTTATTCATTGTCCAAAAAGGAATTGGTTAAAAAAATCGGTGAAAAGCACCGGTACTTCAACTAGTATTATTTTGAAAATACCGGTGCTGAATATGAATAAAGCAGCTGCCCAAAGGTACTTTTTTTCCAAAATTTAGGATAGAGAGCTACGGAAAAAAATCCTCTAAGTATTTAGAACCAGTTAAATATATCAGTGCCATAAATAGGATAACCGGTGCCTACTTATTTGTGTCTGGTTAACCGATGCCTACTTATTTTCAGCCCAAAAGATATTCGTCTGGAAAAAAATTCAGCCCAATATCTTTTGGGCGGGAAATCACCTTTTCAAGATGGTACAATTAGTACCGGTGCCTATATGAATTAAACAAATTTTGAATTTCCCACCCATTTTTTGACAAAATTTAAATTTCCGTATTCCCTCCACTTATCAGCACCAGTACTTTTCCCTGAAATACCGGTGCTACTTTAACAATCAATAATTTACATAATTTAGTTTATTTCCAACATAAAGAAAAAAGTTTTTCCGATTGGTGTAGTTATGTAATTGGGTTTAAAAAAATTCAATTAAACATTCAATATATGTGGTGTAGAAAGGTTGTGTAACAAGGATGAACGGAAAGGGCATGTATCTAACTTTGGTAAAATTACAATGTTTCCCAAAACTAAGTTTCCCCTTCTTCGTTGCATTAAAATAACTTGATTTTGTGTATTCTTGGGTTAACGTAGATTTTTTAATGGAAATAGGTTTTTTGTTGAAATTAAGTCAAGCGCTAGTACATGTCTTAGAGTATCTTACGTTTGATTACTTAGTACCTAGGAAGTCAAAATGGGAAGGATTATTGGTAAGTTTTTACTAAAAATGATTAATAATTTTTTTCATTCAGATTTGGAATATGCATCAGGGTTTCATAATGGAACATCGCATTCAATCAGATTTCAATTTAGACCTCTGAGTGAATTTTTGCTTTTTGCACTTAGGTCCCTCCAAGAATCTTAGAATTGTCAAATCACGATATTGGCGAATCCATAATAAAATTAAATAATATATGATCCCAACTTTGTGATTTAGTAATGATTGGGTAAATGGAAGGTCCTTGAAACTGAAAATAGAAAAGTTGTACAAAATTTTTGGAAATTACATTGTTGCCCAAAAGTGTATGAACCCCTGATCCATTGCTTGGAAAACCCTGATTTTTGTTATTATTGCCTAAACACAAGAACTTTGAATGATCCAATTTTGTAGGGCATAAATTTAAAATGCGCTAGTACATGTTGTAGACTAAATTATGGATGATTATATGTAATTAATAAAGAAAAATCAGATTTGTTTGTGGAACCTTAGTTTTACTCGATCTTTTATTAATTTTCATTTAAGAACATGGAAAATTCATTAGGGTTTAATATTGTGGCGTCACATCCGATCGGATGTGAATTTGGACCTGGTGAAACTTTAAATATTTGCACTTAAATTCCTCCAAGATTCTTGAAATTGTCAGAAAGCAAAATTGGTGAAACACAATTGAAATTGAATGGCATCCAATTGAAACTATGTGTTTAGAGGTTTAATTGGTGAATGGAAGCCTTTCGAAACCCTTTGTTTTGTTGTGGGTCTCATTATTTATAAATGATATTGTGGCCCAATTTATTTTAGTATTGACTTTCAACCACCCAAAAATCAACAATAGAACTTGATATTGCTCAAAACATGTCAACAATAATATTACACTTCCAAAATCTATGTGAGGACTAAAACAAAGGAAACATCCTTGATTTTTTCAAAACGTTCAATGAAGAGACAGAGAACCCTAAACCCATAGTTATCGAATTGTTATACAAACTCATGAATAATATTGCGCAAATTATTCTTCATCCCACATTTGAGCATCTTGAGAGCTTGTCCGCGCATCGCACTGCTCAATTCATGGGTCGCAATATGTAGGGAAAGCTCTAACGACTTTCACCGGATCGGAGAATTGATAGCTAAAAACCTTACCCATGTGATCGCACCAGGATACCTTTGATAATGTGATTCCGTAAGGAGATTTTGAACACCCACCTCCAACGTCGCAACTCTAGATTCCAATGAAGGAACCACATTGTCATGAGCTTGTTTGTAGAAAGAGTAAACAAAAATCTTGCCCATCAGTTGCCCGTATATGTCGTGCGGATAGTGAAGGATACCCGCTTTGGCGCAGAGTGAGGAGATGAACCTGCAGTAACTGTAGCAACTGGTTTTCTCATAACCCTCTCTCAATATGTTCATGATTCAATGACTTGTATTCCATCGAAGTTTTTGCTTAATTGCGTACAGATATAAGAGCCTAATTTTGTGCACCTCTGTGTTCACTGTGACAGGGTCCATTCTAGTTGCTACAAAGTGATACCATTCATTCATCTCTGGCGTCAAGGCCTTCTTTGGAATCTTGGTTCAACCTGGTTTGATAAGTGAATCGACATCGGTTCCATCCCTAGAAACCGTCCTCACGATCTCCTTCCCAAAGGGATCATCATAATCCCAAACATAAACGACTTGTACTGATGCCTTAATAGTGATATAGAAGCTTCCCAAGGCTGCCATAAACAATTTTATTGGAATTTTCTGGAAACCATTGCATAAGTGTATAGCACCGGTACCAAAACCGTGCCAGTTAGGACATTTACCGGTGCCTATTTAATGTAAAAGAAGTTGCCTAAGGCTGCTTTAAATCAATTTTCCAATATTTTTCCAAACCCGAGAGCAAAGACTCAAAAATTTCTAAGTACACAACACCGGTACAAATACCGGTGCTAGTTAGGACATATACCAGTGCTTGTATAGGGAAAAACTGTTGCTTGACACTTCAAAATATTTCTAAGTACAGAGCACCGGTACATACACTGATGCTAGTTAAGACATATATTGTTGCCTATATGGGTCAAAGCAGCTGCCTAAAACTGCTTTAAATAAATTTTCCTACCTTTTTACAAACAGGAGAGGTAAGTCTCAAAAATATTTTTAAGTAAAGAGGAGTGGTATGATTTATCAGTGCTTGATCTGTGAAAACTAGTGCCTTTGGTGAAAAAGAGCAAGCACTCTGTTTTTCAGCACCAATTTTGGAGCCCCTCACCGGTGATAGGTTTTATTTTCAATTTTGACAAACCAAAAAATATATAGGAGAAAATAGAACCGCGCGACACTATCGTCGTTCCCTAACCATATTCATACTAATATCAATATGTTAAATATATAGGGCATCGACGAGTACCTAAAAGTATAATACTAATTACATTTATGGTAATAATATCCATCTATCTTTTCCTTTTAAAGACAACATCACTCCCAGCAAATTCACCACTCTCATCTACCTATAATCCATCGCCATGTGACCGTGTACCTACTAAAGCTCCACCTACGTCCTTCAAATTTGGAAATACATATGGAAACTCGGGTCATTCGGTTCAGACAGTTTAATCAATCTTCTCTTCGAAGTAGAACTTCTTCCCATATAGGAAGACATGCTACTTCTATTTTCTAGGATCCCCAACATAAAAAACCCAGCGTGCCTATGCAGCTAAGATGAACTTGTCATCCTCATACCCAACTCGAGTTAAGTTCACCAATGTGAAAGCCATTGGTTTCTATGTATGAACATGCCTCCATTATTAATCCACCGGCACTTGAATGTGAAAAATTTGAACTCAACATAATCCAACTCCCAAATCTCCTCAATCACTCTTAAAATGCCATCACTGCAAAATAGGTTTTTGTCTTTTTTGCTAGACCACCACATCGATTCGAATTCAATGTATAGACCATTGTTATGTGTTGTACTCTTGCTATCCTTCTTAGCCATTGCAAAGCTGAATTCATTAATATCATACCCTCGGTATCTTCTGACAGTGCAGTTTGGCCTTCTTGCAAGGGCACGAAGTTTACTAGGCATGTCGTCCACATTGCAGCGATTATAAAACCAATTCACAAATGTGGAAGAATTTCCCAACTGTATTTTGTTCGAAGGCCAGTCTGGATATAGTGCCTGTACATGTGATATGTGCTCTTGAACATAGATCGCAATTTCGCTACTAGTCTATAAAACATACAGGTGAACTGTCATCAACTCAGCATTGAAGGGTGTATGAAGTTTACCTTTTGAACGTGCCACCCCATTCTTCCTACCAAAGTGCGCTTATTTAGGTAATCCCACTGATTTCTTACCAACTAAGTTTGAAGTATAATACTCCATGATCTCCTCGGTCACGTACCTTTGCATGATGCTCGCATCTGATCGGCTATGATTGTGAACGTAATCTTTGAAACACCCATGTGCCACTCGAATGGGTACATCAGTGCATTCCCAGTGGACCGAATAGTCGAATTTCCCTAACCAAATGAATGACTAGGTGAACCATGATGTCAAAGAAGGGCGGAGGAAAGTACTTCTATATCTGACATAATGCTAACCCCCATCAAGCGGTTTCTTTCTTATATTCTTCCAGAAAATGGAGTTGAAGAAAAAACACAATCGCATAATACTAAATCGCATGTCCTCCTCCATAACACCACGATGGAAACGGGAAACAATTGTGGCATGAGGGCGTGATAATCATGCAATTTCAAGGCATTTATATGCAAATCATCTTTCACAAAGCGACTAAGATTAGAAGAGTAGCCAGAACGTACCTTTATTCCTTAGAAACACTCGCGAACGGATATCCTCTCGTCCACTGACAGATTGTATGGGATAGGAGGTAAGTATGTTTGCTTAGCTCTCACCTCCGGGGCTAAATCTGACCGAATAACAAGCTCCAACAAATCCTTCCGCACATTCAAGTTGTCCTTCGTCTTCCCAAGGATGTTAACTAAGGTCATAATCATACTCTCCCACACATTATTTTCAATGTGCATTAAATACAAACTATGTCAAACCTCCAAATGCTCCCAGTAAGGTAAATTGAAGCAAACTGACCTGTTCTTCCAAGGTCCATCCGGCGCTGCACCCGCCTTTTTCATTTCCCAAGAACAACATTCAATTTCTTCACCTTGTTGCAGATGACCACCCCTTCAATGGTCATGGCGAATTTATGGCCTCCTTAAATGTGTCCTCACGCATTTTGTGCTTCATCGGGAGGAATTTTCGGTGACCCAAATACACTATCTTGCGACCATTTTTCAACCGTTGGAAATCTGTGGACTTTTCGCACACTAGACATACCTTGTGCCCTTCACCATATAACCTGAAGGTTTCTGTATGTGGGAAAATATGTATGGTACAAAAAAGCATTGCCTTCAAGTTGAACTTTGATTCCCTAAAACCATCAAACACATCCACACCGTTGGACCATAGTACCATCAAATCTTATATCAGAGGTTCTTATTAAGCATCGATGTCATTTCCAAGCTGTTTTGGTACAGAAATAAATAAGGGCATTAAAACATATTTCCTCTACATACACAAATACGGTGGAAGGTTGTATATGGAAAGAATTAACTGTCATGAAAAATGGCTCAAGTACATGTTGCCGAACATGTTCATTCTATCAGTGCACAAATCCATCCTTAAATTCCTATGCTCACTTGCAAATTTTGGATACCTCTTATCAAATCTCGTCCACTGATCGGTATGGGAGGCCGTCGCCGTACCTCTCAAATATGTAATTTATAGCCCTACATGCGCTAACTACATCTAAGTAGCTAGTGGCAATTTGGGATCGTCCACAGAGACAGGGGTTATTCTCAAGTGCTTGATCATAAAACAGACAATATTACGTTAGATATATATATATATATACATATATATATATATAAAAGCACATGAACAGGGGGGTTTTTGAGTTTGGTTTTCTAAGTTAACAAATCAAGGACAAGTTAACTATTAAAGCATA
>JAULKJ010325699.1:0-10269 GCA_032355405.1 Rubia balearica
CCAAATCAAATAGCCGAGAACCTTTCTTCCCGTAGGATACCCATGAAACAGACACCGATGAGTTTTTGTAGCAAACTTGTCACGGAATGTAGGAATGTGGGAAGCAAAGCACAAACATCCGAAGACCTGCAAAGCCTTGTAATTTGGAGATCAACAATAGAGTAAAAAGGTGTGCGACCATTGTGATGATTCAGCGGTGTACGGTTGATCAGATATGCAGCTGTAAGAACACACTCTCCCCAAAATTCAATAGGTAGATTGTCTTGAAAATGCAAAGCACGAGCCATTTTTAACAATGACGATGCTTGCGTTCCACACGACCATTATGCTGTGGTGTATCAACAATAGAAGTATAAAAATAATCCTAGACTCGACAAAGTAGGATCTCAAAGGTAGAACTTGTGTACCATTATCAGCCCGGACACGCCTAACAGTGTGGCCAAATTGATTGTTGACTAAAGCATAGAATTCAATAATTCTAGAGGTAACTTCAGACTTACAAACTAATAAGTAAACCCAAATAGATCGGGAATAATCATCAAATATAGTCAAAAAATAAAATGCACCACTAGAAGATGGTGTTTATAAGGACCCCCAAACATCACAATGTATTAACTCAAACAAATAACTAGGATTCGAAGAACTCAAAGGAAAACTATTTCTAGTCTGCTTTGCTCGATGAAAAACCGAGCAAGGTACGGTAACATTATTTTTGCTAAAATAAAGAGTAGAAACACAAGACAACACCGTAGAGGAAGGGTGCCCAAGACGCCGATGCCATAAATCAGATGACTGAAGCAACTGTCTGATTAGACTGCAAGATATATGGATGGTCATATTTTATCCAGCAGAAGAAGCCAATAAACCCCCCCCTTGCTATTAACCCACTCCAATCACATTCCTCGTACTGAGTTTCTATAAAATGCAATAATTTTCGGTAAGCAAAGCTAGATACTTTAAGGCAGATTACAATCTAGAGCAAGATAATAGATGACATCCCATAGAAGGTATGTAGAGCACATGAGTAAGAGTAACATATCCAAAATGAATAGAACCATGTTGGGATGCACATAACACAGAACCATCAGTCAAGACAACTTTCACAACATGAACAACAGCTGTAACATTAATCAAAGAATCTCTGCCACCCATCATGTGATATGAGACTCCCAAATCAAGGTTCCATGGTAAAGTGTACTGCCTTACCCATGGTCAGAACAACATTAAACTGATTAAATAAATATAGGGTTGTACTCCATTGTTCATCGGACAAAGTAGGACCAAAATCAGCACAGTAGGGGCAAGATGGCTGGCGTCCACAACATGTCCAGGTAGGGACACGGTGGTACCGACAAAAGGAGGCAGTGACTGGCACACGCTGATGGCTGGTCCACCGCTGACGGCGGCTATTGGTATAAACAGCACCATCTTCTTGGATTTATGGTTCAACTCCTTGAACCAATCTAGTACTCTTGTCAGCTTAAAACATGTTTCTTTGTCACGACCCTTGCAATGATAGTGAGAGCAGGTGAGATTCTTGCGATCAGCTGTGGTGAGAATAGCTGTCGAAGAACCCCATGGTGGAGGGCGTCGTGCAGCATACGCCGTAGAGTTAGATAAATACTCGCGAGATTGAATGACGTATTTGTGATTCTCCTCCGGAGAAACAGGGGCATATACACGCATGCCAGGTGGCAAAGGATCGGTACTCATGATGTTCAACCGCAAGGTGTGATAGCCTTCATCAAGTCCAAGGAGAAATTGATAAGTCATATCCTTCTCACATTCTTGGAAGGTATTGACAGCATGGCTACATGTGCACCGAGGTTTGCAAGCTTCTCAAGTGCAAATTAAAGCAGGCCAAAGTGAGTTGTAAGCACTTAACAGCTTCTTCAGTTTGCCAAAATAAATGGCAACAGTCTAACCATTCTGCCGATAATTCTATATATCATCAAGCATCTGTAGAATATTTGAACCATCCCCAAGCGTAAATAGGACCTCAAGATCATCCCAAGATTCCTTAAC
Source organism: Rubia balearica (assembly GCA_032355405.1). Lineage (NCBI taxonomy): Eukaryota > Viridiplantae > Streptophyta > Magnoliopsida > Gentianales > Rubiaceae > Rubia > Rubia balearica. The sequence goes on from JAULKJ010325699.1 coordinate 2,026, forward strand.
TGTGGCTTGATAACAGTTAGACCATTCAAGATAATTTTCTTCTCCTTTCAGAATGATGAGACAGATTGACAAACTAAGACTGTCATTGGTATTAAGGTAGTAAGGATCATTCAGAGATTGACCAGCAGGGATAGATCCCCCATAGCAAGATTGTAACTAAAATTGTTTGAGTAAAGATGCAAATACATTGGTGGCACTAAGATTCTGTAACTTATCAGTGTCAGGTTCTGCAGCGATGCAGACTTGCTCAGCAGCATTGCACCTGAAACCATGACTAGTTATCGGTGCAGATAAGTGTCACGGAAGAACAGAGGCATTGTGATATCGACGCAGCGGCTTGTGGTGAAGACGACATCGGTGCTTGAAGCACGGGGCAGCGTGTAAAGTAGCACGCGGGGCTGATTCAGCCCCGGACGGACAGCGGATATTCACGAAGCTGCGGCGATCATTGACTGTGGGATCGTCGGAGAAAACCGGTGACACGCATCAGCGCGTGATGAGGACGGCGGCGGCGCGTTCATATGGCGTGGTTCGGCTCCGACTAGAATTGGCAGTGGACAATTTTTTAAGGTTTCAGAGTTTTAGGCTCTGATACCATGTAGAAAATAAAGGTGATAATCTGTTATTTCATTCATGCTCTGGGGTACATTATATAGAGTTACAAACACCTTTACAGAAAAGGAAAATGAATATAAATCTAATTACAATTACAAGTAATATTCACATTAAACTATTTATTCCTTGAATGTTATTGCATCGTCACCCACACTATTTACATTGGTCAATATCTTCCCGAGAAAATTCAGTATCCCACCACCAAAATCTTTCAAATTACAAGACTCTTACCAAAATTTATTTTCTGGCATAACATTTCGGCCAACTGACTCCATTACCTTCAAATGTATTTTCTTTTTTAACAAAAACCTTCAAATATTCGGAATGACCTCATTTATTTATATTTTCTTACTTTCTGCAATTGATTGTTAAAATATTTTAAATATAAATCAAACTAAATTGGCATAATATTTTCAAATTATTATTATCACAATGTCACTAAAATTTTTTTGAACTTAAATAATGTAATATGTATTATTTTAAGTCGGTTTAATATTTTTAAACTATTATTAGTAAAATAACACAAAATTTAGTGTCAAAATATAAATATGACGAATAAGGAAAATTAATCACTTGAATTTAGTTCAAGTTGGTATATTATTAGTCGAAATCTGACAAGGCGAGAAGCGACAAACCAAGGCTAATAATCATGACAGTCACAGATATAATGTGATTTGACATTGTTTGTATTGTTTCAAACTTATAATATTGGAAATGATTTTTACCAATCAAGGCCAATATTCAAAGTACCCACAGATCTAACGTGGTGTCACATTGTTTGTATCGACTCAGATAAAAATATAAATGTCAATTTCACCAACTTCATTTGAACATATTTATGAATTTTCAAAAAATATTATAATATCATTGTCCACGTAGAGCCCTTATTGGAGTACAAATCAAGACCTCTTATTTTTTACCAATGGAAAAAAAAACCATTCATAGAAAAAATAATGTTGATAATTCTTTTTGAAATGGGAAAATTAACAAAGTAATATTATGTATATTAAATTTATTTGCAACCACATTATTTTCTTGGTGTATTTATTAATTTTCCTATAGAGTCCGTTTGGGTTGAATGAACCATCCACAACCTCCTCTTACTTGTTTTTCTTCTTTACCTTAGGCACACATGAAAGTACTAGTTAAACCTCCTCTCCTCACCAACAATTTCTCAAACACAATCTCCTTCTCTCCTTTCTCTCTCACCACTATCTGGAATTGAGTACTAGTGGTGTGATATAGAGGAGTTCCCTTGTTTTTATGCAATAAAAAAATCTATTTTTAATCCTTAGCCAAAATCAAACTTCATTTCATTTACTTTTTTCCTATCAGAATGGCAAAAAATACTTTTAACTTTGATGATTCCAGCCTGCTCTATTCTGAGTCAATATTTGATTATCTTGGGACCCCCAAAGATGAAATGGATCATCTCGGAGCCTATAAACCTTCCCGGTTTGATGATGGTGGATCAACCACAATGATTGCTCTGCCTAGCCTCAGCGAGGAAAAATTCTCTTTGATGATTCAGGAGGGAAAAAACCATTTGCCTAAATTTGATTATCTTCAGAGGTTGAAATATGGGGATCTTGACATGAATGTTAGAAGCCATGCCCTTGAATGTATTCTCAAGATGTGCTATCATGGGGTTTTGTGTGTGTTTTTTTATTGATTACAAATCTTCCTTTTTTTACTTGCAAAAAATGTAGTTCACTCTATTTTTTTTTCCTCTTTTCTTTTGGTTTTATTATTCTTTCTAAAAATTTACTTGATCAACCTCCATAAATGGTTTGTTTTAATTCCTTACAAAGAGTCCCGATTGTATAGATTTACAGGGCCATTGAACGGGAGTTTCATTTGCTACTTTTGAACTTGTCATTATTGATTATGAATGTGGGTTCATTTATTGATTTTAATTTCCATATAACAGATTCATTCTTATTTTGGATTTGGAGAATTGGCTTTGTGTTTTTCCATGAATTACCTGGATCTCTTTCTTTCACTCTATGAGTTAAGTGTAAGCTCCGAACGAAACTTCTTCCTCTGCATCAGCAGTTCTTAAATCATGATTTTTGGTGCTAATCTCTCTCTGTTCTTATCATCGGGGAGACAAGAAATGGAGGGTACAGTTGCTAGTTGTGACTTGTTTATCCTCGGGAGCCAAAATAGCTGAATTCAAGGTGGTCCCCTCGATCATTGATTTACATGTAGAAAGGATCTCTTTCTATCATTCGATTCAATTGTGTTTCATATTTCTATTTTGATTTATATTTATCAATTATCGTTATGTATTCAGTAATTTGAATTTTGATTATGATTGACAAGTTGGACAGTCTTGATCTGTTGTTACTGCTAAGAGTGTAATGAACATGGAGCTGGTTCTGATGGACAGACTCAAGTGGAGGATGAATTCCATCACACCTTACAGCTTCACAGACTACTTCATCAGGAAGAAAATGATAATGGGGAAGGAGATTGAGAATCAAGACGACTATGCGCCGCCACCTTAATAGAAGCAATGATAAGCAAAGCTGTCAAACTCATAACATCCACCATTAGAGGTCAGAGATCGATTCTCATGTTGTGTTTGTAATACAACTCTTCCGACAAAATGATGGTGATTTTTTTGTTGGGAAATGAATGCAAGGATCGAGTTCTTGGAATTCAAGGCGTTTGAGATTGCTACAGTTGTGGCAATAGAGGTTGTTTTTGGTGAAGCAGGTGTAGATGTTGAGAAGGCAATGTCCTGTTTCATTCAAGTTGAAAAAGTAGAATTTTAAAAATATAAAATTAAAAACCCTAACTTTGTTTTATATAGAGAATTTTAGTTTTGTGAAAACTTGCAGGAGAGAGTGATGAAGTGCCATAAACTACTGAAAGATATTCCCTTGCTGGAGACTGGGACTTGGACTGGGAATCAGACTTGTAGGGTACCCTACAGCCCCATTGGAGTGTTGGAAATAACATGCATTATAAGCCGCTATAAAGTTGATGAGATATTTGTCTTAATTCCAGACTCCCCTGCACACAGCCCAGATGCTAAAAGGATGAAAATCGACTAAAGTCAAGAATGGTGAGTATTGACTTTTGTAGGTGTTATTTAAAATCCTAAAAAATCAGCATACAAATTTACAGAACATAAAGCAAGTGAAGAAGAAGAGGTCACCAGCTCCAATGCTTTTTCTTTAGTATTAAAACAACTGTCACTAGCTTTGAATTACAGTATTAGTAATAATTTTGGAGGTCTCCATTTTGTTCTAGTGTAGTTTAAGAGGGAAAATTAAATCAAGAATTTGAGGAGGAATCATGACATCATTTTTATTGTTCAATTTATTTTCGTTCTACAAAATTTTCTATAAAATTACCATTTTAATATTGACTGTCTCCTATGAAAAATATTTTGCTTTGTTCTTTTATCCATTTAAACTATTTTTAAATGGATGACATCATAATTTATATTGGGCAAGTAATTAAATTTCAATCTTTGAAGAATTTATTTTTTTATCCACATTACTAATTTTTTCTATATGCATGTCCGGTAAATTTCTATTTTTTATATTACATTTTGAAAAATATCTATTTTATTTTTTAGTAATAATTACAAATAAATTAGCCACTAAAGCTGTTTGCTGAGAACATGCAAATTTATTAGAAAAATGCCTTGTAAAATGTATTCAAATTTTAAAATTTAGCCTATGTTAAATAAAACTTTAGCCATTTATTCTGTTTAACATATAGAGGACTCACATTATTTAAGAAGGGTATGTTTCGAGTAGGATTAGGTTGTTTTTAACTTAACCATACTTTATTAAATTAAACAAAACTATATTTTCCAATTTAGTTCAAGTTATTCATATTATCATGATTATTCAGTTTTATTAGTTCAATATATTTATATGAATTCAAATGAAAATAATATTATTCAAATTTATCATTTTTTAAAAAGAAATTATAGATATTTAAATATAATTGTGTTATACACCACTTCTTCCTGGTTCAGATTTAATTTATCATATTGTATGAATAAAATAAATGTATTAAGAAGATCTTAAGTCAAAATAACTCTAGGTTGAAATTAATTTTTTGATTAATAAATTCATATGAAACATGTTTACCATTCCAAAATTTTTATTGGATATGTTCTTTTATTTAAAACTAATAAAATTGAAAACGTGTAAAATTTAATTTTGTGGTGATCATACGACACGACATACCATAGAGTACTTTTGACTATAATTTTTGTTTGTCGGAGAGTTGAACGTACGTTACATGCTCTACATTTGGTTATATCACTTTGACTTAATATTATCTACGTGTACGTGTCACTAATTTTTTAATCAAATATATTTGGCTTTGTTCGGCGGATTATTCGGTATATGCTACGTATTTGGTTTTTCGCTTTTGATCTAATATTATCTAAGTACGTGTTATTAGGTTGAATGTTTTCAATAAAATTGATGACAGTGTTCTCCCTCACATAAGTCGTAAAGTCATACTTGTTGAAATTTATCGCTCGAAACAAAGTTCGCCTAACGGTTTCAACCTAAGATTCTATTATATATTTTTAGGCATAATTAAGATTTTATCATAAAATCTAATGTGATACAAAATAATTATTTGTGAAATCTGGTAAGATACGGTTAAAGTATATTTTCAAAATATGATATATTATGTTAATTATACGTGATTTTATTTTTTATGATACATAATTAAATTTACATGGTGAAAAAATATATATTTTAAGAGTATAGATTAGAGTATGATATGTGAGGTACATTATCAACCAAACGATGTTTAAATATGTTAAGGTTTTTTCTAATACTGAACGATGAGACCAGTCCATTTTTATTTTTATAATAACTAAGGTGAATTATAATTATCTATCTGTATAGATTCATTTAAAAAGATTTTCATGATTATAAATACTTCATTTCCATAAAAAATTCAAATCATCCTTATAGTCATACTAATTATAAAAAAGAGCAAACGGCTTCTGTGGCTCTCGAACTTTGCCATCGTCCACCATTGGCCCTCCAATTTTTCCCACACTTTTGACCCCTGAACTAACCAAACTAGCAACTTATGGTACTTCCGTCCCATTATATTTTTAAATCACGCCAACGGCACAACACGTGCAGACTGCGTGACTTTTTTGAGGGCAAACAAGTCATTTTCAATTTAATCCCTCACAATGTACTAACTTCGATTTTTGTTCCCGTTTTAATTCAAAAGTCCAAAAAATGGCCATCTTCTTTCCTAAACCAAACCTGTTGTCGTCATCCATTTTCTTAATTTGCCCTACGCAATCTGAAATCCAATCGAGTTAACCAGTAAAATTATCATGTCCATTGTTAATTTCATCCTAAATTAGCTTAGAACTTGAAGATGGGGTGGCGAGTTTGACCTAAGGGTGCTAGGTTCCCACATCGTGTAATCTAAGGTAAGTTTGTTCTAGGTTCGACTAAGGGTATTCTCAATCTCGACTTACTCACTAACTAGCCCGCATGATTAGTTCACAAGGTTATTGATACTTAATTAACCTGCAGGATTAAGCAACAATGAAAATGCTCAAGCAATTAGTATAACTCAAAAATTCTGAGTATTTAATTGATAAGAGGTTGTAATAATCTCGGCCAACCCCCCTCCTCTTACATGGTGGATTTTGGCCATAAACCCTAATTACAACTGGAAACTGATTCGACTTATGGAAGCTTTAAGAAGCTAAAACCATATCTAACTAAACTATCTAGATTAAACCCTGTCACACTAGAATTCTATGAGAAGTAAGCTTGAAGAATTTTAACTTATCTAATCTTACCAAATCTAATTCTAATCAGAATAAAATTGAATATTCTAAACCCTAATGGACTGTTTTTTCAAAATTCAGTTCTTCAAGGCCCACATGGCTGAGCTACTAGTCCAATGAACCCAAAATGAAATTTTTTTTATAATATTTTACAAAGATCACGCTACCTCATTAAAAATCCAGTGGAAAAAAAAGTATAGTGTTCTTCACGATGTCTTCAGATAATCAACAAACTTGAATAATTGATCGAAGCCCTAGCCGACTTATTCTTTAATTCTTCACCAGGAAGTTAATCCATTAAAGCATTCAATTCTGCATCTCTAAGCTTCATTCTTGACCTCGTCATCGGTCCAGCCATGTCACTTAAAGGATCCCGAAAATAACCCTTGAATGTTTGATCAAGTCGTGGAATGACTTCATTTATGGTGTTAGTTGTCTTGTCGTCTCCATAATTCCCTCAGTGGTCGAAAGGTTTCACCCTCAAAACTAAATCGTCTTCAAAGGTAAATGGAGATAAATCAGTAACATTGAAGGTAGTACTAACACCATAATCGCCTAGTAAATCAATCTTGTAAGCATTATCATTCACACGCTCCAACACTTTAAAAGGGCCATCACCACGAGGACTTAGTTTAGATTTTTGAGCATTCATAAATAACTCATTCCACAAATGCAACCAAACTCAGTCGCTCTCCTGAAACCTCATTGGTCGGTGCCCCTAGTTAGCTCTATCACCATTCTGAGCATTTGTCCTTTCAATCTTCAATCGCACCTTCTCATGTAATTGCTTCACAAAAATCATCTTTCTTTTCTCCATCCAAATTTTGCACCTGTTTATAATGCCAAGGGAGTAAATCAATAGGTGTAATTTGTAAAAATCCATAAACAATCTCAAATGGAGGTAAAGAAGTAGTATAATGAACAGTGTGATTGTAAGGAAACTCTACAATCCAAAGGCACAGTTCCTAAATCTTTAAATTTTTATGAACTAGGGCGCGTAGAAGTACTCCCAATGTACGATTGGTGACCTCTGTCATTCCATAAGTTTGCGGATGAGTTGTTGTAGAAAACAAAAACTTTGTCCCTAACTTGCGCCACAAGGTATTCCAAAAGTAGGATAAAAGTTGACATTTCTCTCTGATACTATGGATTCAGGAATTCCACGAAGTCGGACCACTTCCTTTAAAAATAAATCTGCAACATGTTTTGTGTCATCTGTCTTCCTACAAGGAATAAAATGTGCCATTTTTAAAAATTGATCAACAACCACAAAGATAAAATCACTAACTGATTGGGATCGTGGCAATCCGAGAACAAAATCCATTGAAATATCACGAAGGATGTGTAGCAACAGATAAAGGAGTTTATAAACCATGAGGTTTAGTCTTTGACTTCTCCTTCAAGCAATTCCTACCAATCCTATCTACAAATGTTCCATTTTCGGCCAAAAGAAGTGTTCCCGTAACAAATTATAAGTTTTTAATACACCAAAATGTCCCAATAAAACACTTGAATGAGCTTCTCGAACAAGTATTTCACGCATAGAACACTGAGGAACACATAACCTATTATTCATGAACAAGAAACCATCATGCCAATAAAACTTATCATAAGCACCATTTTCGCATTTAGCATAAACAGATGAAAAATTAGGATTGGTACCATATAATTCTTGCAACAATGAAAACCCTAACATAATCCATTCTAATCATGTAAGAAAAACATGTTTACGACTCAAAGCATCAGCAACAACATTTTCTTTACCCTTCTTGTATTGCAACACATAAGGAAAAGATTCAATAAAACTAGACCATTTAGCATGA
>JAULKJ010325709.1:0-10268 GCA_032355405.1 Rubia balearica
TTTTCACCTCCCAAATGAGCAAAATATCGTCTTTCAAGATGAAGAAACTTTTGAAGAAGTTCTTGGCAGACCTGGACCTGATCGGTCAAAATTCTTAGCATGGATGGATTGCAATAGGTCATGTGAAGAAGCTAGACAATTGACCTATGTTGAGTTTCCAACAAAATTTGTTTGGAAAAAGAAGGATAAGGAATGGTCGGTAAGGAAGAAAGGTTTTTCTGTAGGAAGAATTCATCACGTTCCTCCTAGCTGTGGTGAGAGCTACCACTTGAGGGTTTTATTGAATAAAATTAGAGGGCCAACATGCTTTGAGGACATTCGCATTGTTGATGAAGTTGTACATGCTACTTTTAAAGAAACTTGCTATGCGTTAGGGTTGTTGGACAATGATAAGGAGTACATTGAAGGGATTATTGAAGCAAGTTTTTGGAGGTACCAGTCACTTTTTACGAGTCCTCTTTGCAATGCTTATACGATCTGATAGTCTTTCAAGACATGATCACGTGTGGAATACAGTATGGCATATTTTAGCTAAAGATCTCCTCCACAAACAATGTACTATTCTACAGATACCATGTATTTTTTAAAATTCTTTAATAGGTTTTTTTGGGTTCATGAAACTGATGTGATGTTCACAAAGAAGCATAAACGTAAAAGCCTTAAGTCAAGTTAAATGTCTTGCTTGATTCACATGACAGGCTCTATCATTAATTAATGAAGGCCAGATAAAGTTCCAAACCATTCTAAACGTGTAACATAACTTCCAGTAACTAAAACACATTGAATTTAAGTATACTATTAAAACAGTAATTCAATCCCAACATTGCTTCACAAAAAATATGTTTTAATGCTTCACATGACATAGCTTCCATCCTGCTGTTCTTTTCTATTTTGCAGACTTGTGCCTCAGTGATGAGCAGCTTAGAAATCTTACATTGGCTGAGATTGAAAAATTGTTGCGAAATAATGGTAGCACCCTTAGAAAATATTGCTCTATGCCTTTTCCCGAAGACATGCCATTTTTGGAAGGTTTCAATAGGCTTATACATGATGAACTTCGCTATGATAAAACAGCCTTAGAGGTAGAGCACAGCTAACTCTTCGGTAGTTTAACTGAAGAACAAAGAGGAGTCTATGGAGAAATCATTAATGTCATATCAAGAAGTTAAGGGGGTGTTTTTTTTCCATCTATGGATATTGGGGGACTGAAAAAACATTCATTCGGAGAACTTTATCAGCCACCATTCAGTCAAAAGGTGAGATTGTATTGAATGTTGCTTCCAGTAGCATTGCATCTCTTCTTCTTGTGGGAGGAAGGATAGCTCATTTAAGGTTTTCAATACCTATAGATGTTAACGAAGACTCGACATATTCAATTACTCAAGATTCTGATCTGGCTAAACTTTTGAGAAGGACGAAACTCATTATTTGGGATGAAGCTCCAATGGTTCACAGATTCTATTTTGAAGATTTAGATAGGAGTATGAGAGATATTCTTAGATCCTATAAACCATTTGGTAGAAAATTTGTAGTGTTTGGAGGGGATTTCTAGCAAATACTACCTGTTGTGCCAAAAGGCAGTAGACAGGACATAGTATTCTCTTCGTTAAATTCTTCTTATTTGTGGAATTATTGCAAAGTTCTCAAATTGACTAAGAACACGAGGCTTCATACTGTTTCTATAGATTCAGATGAACTAAAGTCATTCTCAGAATGAATCCTTAATGTTGGAGATGGGTCTGCCGGGAAGGAAAATGATGGGGAAACAGCCATTAAGATACCCGATGACATAAGGATCAAGGATACAAGTGATCCTATGGCTGCCATTACTGATTGTACTTACCCTTCCATTGTTGACAACCTTTCTACTCCAGGTTACTTCCAAGAGAGGGCAATTCTTGCTCATACTCACGATGTCGTTAACACAGTGAACGACTACTTGCTATCAAGGGTTCCAGGGGAGGCAAAGGAATACCTAAGCTCTAACAACATTTGTAAGATAGATGGAAGTTCAAACGGTGAAGGGGAAGTCTACAGTCCAGATTTTTTAAACACCATCAGGTGTTCAGGTTTACCGAACCACAAGTTGAATTTGAAGGTTGGTTTTCTCATTATGCTATTGAGAAACATTGATCAAGCTTCTGGCCTGTGCAATGGTACCAGATTACAAGTTACTCAGTTAGGGAGACATGTTATTGAGGGAAAGATCATCTCAGGGAGAAACATTGGATATAAGGTTTTCATTCCGCGCATGTTGTTAAGCCTATCTGATAGAAGATTTTCATTTAAACTTAAACAGAGAAAATTCCCCCTGGTTCTATGTTTTTCTATGACTATTAATAAGAGCCAGGGACAATCTCACAAGTTGGGTTGTATTTGTCAAGGCCAGTTTTCACTCACAGACAGTTTTACGTTGCTATCTCAAGAGTAACGAGTAGAAAGGGATTGAAAGTGTTGATTTGCGACAAAGAAGGATGAACCAGCAAACTACAGTCAATGTAGTATACAAAGAGATATTCCAAAAATTAGGATAATCAGATATGCTATATACTCCTCTTCCAAATTCATTACTCTTAGTTTTGTTTTGTCTTCTGGTTGGAATTCTCAAAAATTATTTAAACTGAAATCTCTTTTATGAATTCCAAACACTTGAACATATTTTCTACTGAATTTATTTACTGAGCTTATAAAAAAATGTTAGGACTACACATTACTTAAAATTTAAATTTTAGCTTCCGGAACTAGGAATGCGGTTAACTGATTATTGTGTTTATTTTCATTACAGAATCTGTGATCTATTTAAAACTCTTATTCATCACAGATTTGTAGTGATTTCCTATTTGTATACGGTAAATTACTAACATTGACTTACTTCACATAATTTCCAAGGCCAACTAATGTCTTTTGGGATCCAAGACAGTACTTTCTTCTACTACTATTCAGGTATTTTTCTATAATGCCTGCCATGCCATATTACATCCATATTTCAGTACTAAATCTGTAATGTCTCTTCCCTTTGAACCAGTACTTAAACAGTTTTTCTTCGTTTATGAAATCCATATTTCATAAGAAGTCATGAAAAATAAATGGTATTTACAATGTAAAGTTAAACTTGGATGAGAAAGAACAAGAAACATGTGTGATTCATTAGTAACTGCCAGAACCATAACGAAACTTACAGCATCAAGGATTCCAACTTAAATTTCCGCCCGTGCATTCAAGTTGCTTATTCATGTAGCAAATTCAGAAACCCAGTCTTTCTCACTGCGGCAGATTCTCCTGTTTGACGTTGCCATAGCAAATGTAATGAACAAGTTTGCCATACATTTTCTTCCATTTAACAGGTGTGTAATTGGCAAAGTGAGGAAGAATTTTGAGAGGCACTAACAAAGGCAGGATTAGTTTGACTTAGCACACACAAGTTACAGGAGATGAACTGAGTATTCAGATTGTTGTGATGTTAGATATGATTATTAGATCTATTTTACTTTTTTTCTACACCGTTTTTGAATGTACGAGAAAAACACAAACGGAGAAGAGACAACATTCGGGTTTCCAGTGTTTGTCACGATACTCAACTTTACACTACTGGAATTTCAACAGACTTCATTTATTAACAACATAAGTCTTTTATTCGAAACATTGACGTATTACAAATTGGTAAGAAAATACAATAACTTTAGTTGACAATTCACAACGAGTTGATAGGTGACGTACATCTTTTACCAATCACTGATAAGCATGTCACTCGAAGTTATCTACTCTGTACTTTAGAATATTATATTATTGATTTAATGTAATAAGAAATTATTAAGCCCAGAAAATATACCAAGAGACCTACCAATAATGCATGTATAGTTTGGTGTAGGAACCTCTGTAAACTCAGTTTCAAAGCAAGTCTGTGGAGCAGTGATGATGTTCTATCCCTCACACCCAGTTGCTTCCCAAATGACATCACCATGATTGAAACCAGTATGATAAGACTCCATAACTCTAAAAGCTCCACGTCTCTGCCTAGGCTACAAGATAAGCTAGCATCCTCCCATATTGCTCATTAACTTCTCTAATTTACACAGGAATGTTGCAAGGGAAGGAGAAAAAAAGGGCCAATCTCAGAAAAAGGTAACCTCTGACTTGAAAATACAAACAGGACACATGGATTTTGAGGCGAGTTGGGCCATAACTTTAAAACTGTGCGAGAAATTGGAAGGGAGGCAAATAATCAACACATACTAGTATGCAAATGAATACCAAATCTAGAACCAATGGTGGAGAATACCAGAGTGTTTTCCTATAACTATGTGGCTATGGTCTTCACTATGAAAATATGGGCAAGAACTATGACTCTAACAGTGTTTCTAAAGACAAAATGCTAATGAGAATTTCCCATTGGAATATTGCTTTATGACTACTCTGTGAACAATGTACCACCAAATCATGGAACAATGGAAAAAATTGAAAATTTGAAGATTGAATTACAAAGTTTAGTAAACATTAAATGTGGACCCAGGAAACTGTTCCTGGACGTATATAGTATGGCAGATTAGAGGAGAGAAAAAAAGTTAGCAAAATAATGTCTTTGAAATAACAGGCAGTGAAGCACACACAAACAATGAAGCCTCATTGAAATTCCATATCCAATATAGGCTGCCTTTACAATAGGGGTATACAACAAACATGGCATAACACATGTGAGAGATATACTTAAACTGCAAAGCTGTTATAGAGAAAACTACTTGTTCATCATTTCAATATGAAGGGCTGAAGAAGCCCCGAAAAAGCTATAGTTATCCAGACCTTTTTAAATACACTATAAATGTTGGGGCTGAGAAATTAGCTTATATTGCATCTCAACAATGTTTCTTCAATCAAATGACAAGAACAACACTATAACCAAGTACAGCCGGGGAATAAGCTTGGCAAGCCAGGATTACCACATCCGAATAATGTGAGGTGAGCATTCATGTTGCTAGCTCTGCATAGAAAATACTAAACCAAATAGAATTAAAAACGGACATAGAGATATTTGAAATTACCCGTTCCCCCTTTTCTGTAAGCACATTTCAAAATTTCTATTCCTTTTTTGGCACATTTCGATATCATTGGTGCTCCATTGGAATCATCTGGAGACAACAGAAATCACACACAGTTTTGACGTCATTGTATCAAACGATTGCAATCCGGAGTGGAGAAACTACAACCGCTTCATACAATGATGTCCAAGCTTTCACAGGATCTTGGTCGAACAATCACAATCAAGCAAAGGAAAGATAGCCCGTCCGATTCCATACCACTACCCCTAAAATAGGCGATTCATTGGACAAGTTCCTTCAGAAAATCAAAAATAATGGCTTGCCCTTAGAAATTTGGAATCTCTAAGAAATACTCATGAACGGCGGGGGACATAAAACCCTGTTATCCCCTTCTGGTAAAGAATAAATAACAATGTATATTTCACCATCAGATTTAGTATTTTGTATGTTTTATATATTATTATATGTTACCTTATTATCCCAAACTTTTAACTACAGTAATTTTGCTACTTACTGTCAAAATATTCAGACTTCAATAATTTTAATTTAATATATATTGAATCATTGTCAACATGTATTTAATATTTTATGCTCATAAGTTTTATATCATAAAATTTTGTTACTAAACATTTAATATGTTTATCTAAATATATATATATATATATGTATATATATTATTCTGGTTGAAATGAAATAAAATAATGTTCATCTGTCAAGAAAGATTTAATTTAATTTATAATAAAATAAATATTTTATAATATTAATAAGCAAAAGTCTCAACAAAGAAAGCCTAAAATTGATTGACAATCGTTTGTATTTTTAACCTTAAATGTTGTACTTTTAGACAAAATTAAAATATTATAATTTAAAATTTAAAACATGTAAAAATTTGTATTTGAATTTAATTTAACAAATGAAATGTGTAAGGTAACAGTAAGAAAATTAAAAATAAATATGAACATGCCACCTATTAAGAGACACACTCTAATAATAATTATATAAATTTATTCTAAATATTACATAGTGTACCTTTCTCATTTAAATATAACAAAATCTTATATGTTATTAAAATTATATCATTAATTATTTAAGTTAAAAAATCCATGCATCGGCACAAGCGTAAAAAGGGTACATGTCGAAAAATATCGGGTCAATTTGCTATCATTCAGTGCATTATAATATTAAAAATGTATTTTCAGATTAAAAATTCTTCAGTATGTGTAATTCACCATACATATGATAACGTTTAACTACTTACTTATATTTTAAATTACATCACGTCTTAAAATCCTGGTTACAAATCTGACCATCGCACGGGTGTTATCTAGTATCTTATAAAAGGAAAATTACAACATCAATGTACCCCATCATTGTGTCCTTAACTAATCAAATAATTATGCCAATCAAATTAATGAATGCAAATTTTCCTTTTGTTTTCTTTTTCTAAATCTGGTGGGATGGATTAGTTGAGGAATAAGGTGGGGGCAGATATGTGCTTTTTAAATAATAAGAATTCAGTAAGCAATGTGGATACGAAATCTAACAGTGAACTCGATGATTCACTAGAGCTAGATAGGGTTGTTCAAGGCAGTGAATACAAACCACAATCCCTAGAACCGTTGCAGATCCAACCACTTGGTTGCACGGAGGTTCTACAACCTCCTTGGTAAATTATGTGCACAGAGTTTTGGAATGGCATTGTTTCTATTAATTAAATCTCCGTATAATGTTTCCTATGTCTTAAACTATGAAAATCCTCGCGAGTGAAAAATAAAGCCAAACTTACAAACTTGTTCCCAGAATACGTAGGTGATCTCTCTTAGACATAATACATATCGTCTAGTTTGAGTTCCAGTGTAAAAATACAATGCCAGTTTCAGTGTCCCAGCAATTTTGTAACTTACTTTGAAAATAGGAATGTTTGTGAGATTAGGAACGGATTTGGATGTGTGTTTGCTGAGTTTCTTAAACAGTTGAAATTTCACAATATTTGCTGCTCTATATGAAACGGAATAATTTTTTAGAGGATCGACTCTAGTATTACTTCCACTACAAGTTAATTTGCACTGTTGGAAACATAGTTAGAAACATTGATCATCAATAAGAGAAATGTATTCATAAATGCATTTCATATCCGCATCAGTAGACCAAGATATATAAGTAGTTTCTGAAAGAAGCAGAAGATTTTAATACAAAATTAATTGTGAGGAAAAAAAGAGAAATACATAGTAAGGTTTTAGTTGCGGATATGTGTTTGAAATACAAAGGAAAAATAATAATAACCCTCTTTTATTTTTATCTCTTTTCTTTCTATCAATAATAACCCTCAACTACACACCTGTGTTCTTAAATTTCCTTATCATTAACCTCCCTATATAACACACCAAAAATACATTCTGCATTTACAAATTGCACATGCATTATATATTGCACTGAAACTGCACAAAAATCTCAAGTTTAATTAAATGTGTAATTAAGATGTTTCGAAGAGTATTCCATTGTATTGAAAATAGGAAGCAATAAACTTTAAATTTATCACTCAATAATTGTTTTTTAATTTTTTGAATATCTATAATAAGTGAAGGGCATTGGTAAGTTTAAATCTATTCAAGATACTCTCCCTGACTGTATCATTCAAGCCATCTGAGACTAGAGGTATAAGAAATTAGCTGGGTGGTATAAGTGTCTCATTTGCAAGTCGCGATGGTCATGTGTTTGGTGCTGGCATGACTGGTGTATTAGTTGCAGCCAGGCCTATCCGGGTTATCATCAATTCTTGCTACTTAACATGTATAGGATTGTTATCGGCAATTTCTTGGCTCGAAACCGACATGGGCAAAAATCTAAGATGTAGAAGTCCGACGTCTTCAAGGCATTTCCGACTTCTGTTGCTTATCCAATTCAATTGATGGGAGGAACAAAAATAAATTACCATTTTCGGAACCATCCAATAATTACACTCTTACAACACAATCTACATTCCAAACTTGCACAAGCTTTGCTTATTGCACACAAACTGCACACAATATCCAAGAGTAACTCAACCATTTCCTATTGAATGTTATTGTTTGGTGTTCAAAATGTTGGAGAATAAAATGATTCATTAGGATATTTCTATGTATCTCTTAAAAGGAAAATTACAACTTCAAAGTACCTCATCATTGCGTCCTACTATATTCATGGTTTTATGCCAGTCAAATTGGTGAATGCGACTTTTTGGTTTCCTATCTTTTTCTTAATCTAGTGGGACAGATTAGTTGAGGAATAACGTGGGAGCGCATATGTACTGTTTGAAAAATAAGAATTTTGTAAGCAATGTGGATACAAAATGCAACAGTTAACTGGATGATTCACTAGTGCTAGATAGGGCTAATCAAGGTGGTGAATTGAATATGATGACAGTGATTACAAACCACCATCCCGGGAACCATTGCCGATCCAAACCCTTCGTTTCACAATTGTTCTATAATCTCCATGGTAAATTATGTTAACGGAGTTTTGAAATGACGTGGTTTCTATTAATTGAACTTCCGTGTAATGTTTCTGATATCATAAACTACGAAAATCGCCGTGCTTGAAACATATTGCCAAAGTTAGAAATTCGTTCGCAAAATTTGTAGGTGATCTCATATAGAAAGAATGCATATCGTCTGGATCAAGTTCTGGTTTAATAATACAATGCACTTTTAGTTTAGTCTCCCAATCGCAATGAGAGATGTAGCAGTTTTGTAACTTAGTTCGGAAATTGGAATGTTTGTGAGATTAGGAATGGATTTTGATGTGTGTTTGTTGAATTTCTTAAACAATTGACAGTTCACAATAGTTTCTGCTCTATGTGAAATGGAATAATTTTTTAGACGATCGACTCTAGTAATGCTTTCAGTGCAAGTAATTGTTCGCAATTGGAAACATTGTCGGAAACTTTGATTATCAATAAAAAAAATGTATTCATAAATGCATATCATAACTGCGTTCAGTGGATCTGGATATATTAGCAGTTTCAAGAAAAAAATATACAAATTCTAATACAAAGTTAATTGCGAGAAAAAGAGAGAGAAATGCATAGTAATGTTTTAGTTGCAGACATGTATTTGAAATACAAAGGATAAAAACAAAATAATAACCCCTTTTTTTATCTCTTTTCTTTCTCTTAATAATAACCCTCAACTATACACCAATGCCCTTAAATTTCCTTATCATACACCAATGCCCTTAAAAAAATACATTGTGCATTTACAAATTGCACATGCATTATTTATTGCACACTAACTGCACAAAAATTACAAGAGTAATTGAATGTGTAATTGAGATGTTTCAATGAGTATTCAGTTGTATTTGAAATACGAAGCAATAAATTTCAAACTTACAATTGGGTATAAAATTCAATTTTTTGATCATCTATAATATGTGAAGGACATTGGTAGGTTTAACAGTATTCAAGATACTCTCCCTGACTGTATCATTCAATCAATCTGAGACAGGAGGTATAATAAATCAGCAGGGTGGTATAAGTGTCTCATTAGCAAGCCTCTATGGTCGTGTGTTTGGTGGTGGCGCGACTAGTGCATTAGTTGATACTAGGCCTTTATGAGTTATCATGAATTTCTGCTACTTCAACATGTATTGGATTGTGATGAGCAACTTGGTTAGAAAATGGCATGAGCAAAAAACCAAGAAGTAGAATTCTGAAGTTATTATGGAAGCTCTAGCTTGTGTTTCTTATCCTGATTCAATTGATAGGAGGAACGAAAATAAATTTCAATTTCCTGAACTATCCAATAATTACACTTATACAATACAATCTACATTCCCAAATTGCACAAGCATTACTTAGTGCACACAAACTGCACACAAATTGCAAGTGTGACTCCACCATCGATTATTGAAAGTTGTTGTTTGGTGATCAAAAGTTGGACAACCAAATGTTTAATTCGGAATATCTTATAAAAGGAAAATCACAACATCAATGTACGTCATCATTGTGTCCTTAACTAATTAAATATTTATGCCAATCAAATTGGTGATTGAGAATTATGTTTTTTTTTTCTTAATCTGGTGGGATGGATTAGTTGAGTAATAAGGTGGGGGGAATGATGATACCTGGGCCACGTCTCTTCGAGGCCCGCGAGGTTCGAGCTTAGCGTATCGTCTAAAGTCCAACTCGAGGCCCATAAAGGGACGCGTGATCCATTCCTAATTAAGGACATTATTGGTTCCTACAAGGAAGCTGCTTCG
>JAULKJ010325740.1:0-10267 GCA_032355405.1 Rubia balearica
AGCAGTTGCACAGGATGGTATTGTGTGCATAATTTTTGGTAAGAAGGGCATGGGTTGGATATTTACAATTTGACCCAAAATTTTTGTTTAATTTGTGTTATTTGCAAGTTGGTCCCTGACTTGTCCGTAAGCTTACGGACAGGTCGCCTGTCAGTAGACCTACTCTATAATTTGTGTTAATAGCAAGTTGGTCCCTGGCCTGTCCATAAGCTTATGGACAAGCCGCCTGTCAGTAGACCCACTCTATAAAATAAATATATTATGTGATATATTGTTAGATGAGAAAGTCTCAAGAAAGGCAGCCTTTCCATAAGTTTATGGACAGTTCACAGTGATTTTTACTATAAATGTTGTAATTTTTTAATAAAATTTAAATATTTTATTTTAAAAGTTTACACAAGTAATAATATGTGTTTGAATGTGACAATATAAAAAATATATTACATAAAAATAATTTTTGAAATATAATATGTAATTTAACAAATGTAGTGTATAAGATAATAAAATAAGTGGCCTGTCCATATGGACAAGCCGTATGTCAGGAGACCCACTCTTGTTATATTTGTCTTAACATTTATTTTCTAAATACTATTTTTTATGCGACATTATTATAAGTAACTAGAGATATTTACGGTCAAACATGCTCGTTGAAGACCTTTTTTATGCGACATTATTATAAGTAACTAGAGATATTTACGGTCAAACATGCTCATTGAAGACCGTAAAAAAGTAAATAAGCAATTTAGAGTGGAACAGAGGGAGTATAAAAAGAAACATATAACCCTAACAACTAACCCTCATTCGCAGCACCTCCATTGGTACCTTGGATTTACCTTCATTTATGAACTTCGGACATTCAGGAGTTTGGGATTGTATGATGGTTTCATCGCCTTTTTGTTCCTGGTTTTTATCTGTAAAATGTTGAATTCTAGTGTAAAATGTTGAATTCTAGTTATCATATTTTTGTGTAGGAATCTAGAAAGGATTTATGTTGAAGTAGAAGCAAATGTTTTCTAGCTTCAATAACCAAATGTAAGCCCTACAAACCGAGGTTGAGGAATTGAGGGCCGAGGAAGAAATTTACCTTCGGGGGAAGGGATCGAGATTGCTTTAAGTGAAGACAAAGAGGAGCTGGATTTTGGACGCGTCTCTTCATCTAGCGGAGACGATGAGGAAAAAAATGCGGAACATGTCAGATTGTACCTACATGCTCCCTAAAAATGTCTTTGTTACATACCCAAGAATTTGTGAAAATATGAACCAATTTTATTCATTTCAGGATTGATGATGGGATTGTAATGTCACATTTACACATTGCGGTGTTGTTACAGTACGTGGTCGAAAAAGAAAAACGTGTACAAGTCGATGGACTCAGTATCAAGTTTACCATGATTGTGAGTCACCATGTTAATTAAAAGAAAAATAGATTCCAATAGCCGATGTACTAAGTTTACGATTGTTGTACTGATATTGAAAACTTGAAACAAAAACACGATGTACTTATTCAATGTTTTGAATTCAGAACATTAATGTGTTCCAAATCCGATGTCCATTTCAAATCACCACTATCCCAAAAAAATCCACATATTTATTACATAAAATGATTCCGATATAGGTTAAACCTTCGAAAGCCTGTTCGATGACTAGAACATATTCTCAACTATGAACCATCCTTTTATATGTAGATATCTAATTCCAAAAGCAACAAGATAAATAATGTTATGATAATGGAATGACTATTGTAACGCTTTATCTTAGTACGTAAAGCATTTATGCACTCTGAACTGCAATCGAAAAGAGGGCATAATCAACACTTAATTAGAGTTAGCAAATTTATTCAATATTCAATGATGTTTGGATATTGAAACAATGTGTCAAATCACCGCGGTTTCTCAAAACCGTCGTCGCTAGCATTATATAATGAGAGTTAAATTTAAGTCATCGTTGTTGTCATATATAACACGACTGTCAATGATTTTATTATTAGTAGGATTGTAGCCTGGTGAAGTCAACATATGCAAAACCTTTGACCCATACCATAACAAACCCAAGACAGGAAGTCTTAGGAAAGGTGAGGCCTCCATAAACTTATGGATAGGCGACTTAACATTTTACCTTAAAAGTTATAATTTCTAAAATATACATATATAAATTTTGTTTTATAAGTTAAAAATAATAATAATGTACATTTGAATGTGAAAAAAATAAAATAAAATATGATATTAAAAAATACATTTTAATTTTTAAATTTAGTATGTAATTTAACAATTGCAGAATATCTTTGCAACAAAACCTTCTCTTTCAACATGTAAACGCTCCCAACCAAACCTTCCCTCTCCTCTTGTTAACACTCCCAACCAAACCTATTTTCTTCATCGCTGGAGAGACCGTCGTCACCATCTCTTGCAACCTCCCTCCCCCAGACTAGCTCTCACACACCACCCTAACCTATACCCATTACCACCTAGATCTCCCTCCTCAGCCTAACATCATTTTTTCATCGCTCAATCCCGACGTTAAAAAAATCATACCAATTTTCAAAGCTTAGTCTCCGTTCTTTTGGATCTCCGACCATCAAGTCAGATGCAGTCACGTGATGGCCTTGACGGAGATCTCTGAGAACGGACATCCAAACTAAGTGATGGGTCAACATCGAGTAACTTGGAAAAAGAAGCCGGATCTGTTCAGCGGAGAGGGACACCAGATCTGCTCACCGGTGATGGACACCAGAGATGTTGATCACTGGTCTTGTTCGTTCAATTTCTACTCATAAGTTCGCAGGTATGCTCACGGGTTCACGAGTCTGCTCAAGGGTTTGCAAGTCTGTGAACCCGTCGACTCACTGGAGATAGACGCTTGGGTTCATCGGGTGTTTACCGGGTCATGAATTCATTGGATCAGGTCTCCATCGAGCTAACTCACCGACCAAGACTGCGTGTTCATCGGGTCAGGTCAGGTTTTTTAGGGTATGGGCAAAATGTCGGGCCTGGTGGAGGTTTTTTTAAATTTTTCCTTACTTTTACTCTTTTTTTAAAATTTAGTTGGTTCATTAGGTTTTTCAGACTAAATTGCAACAAAAGGTGATTTTAAAAATTAGGTCTTGTTCTTGTTATGAGTTTTAGATCCAAAAATCTCTGTCAAGTTTGATTTTTCGGCGATCTTTTGTGCAGTAAAATTGGATTGGCTTCTGATCTACTCTCCAAGTTGGTTTAGGAGAAATCCTAATCAAAAGTCATTTTAATACTAACCTTTGGCGATTCCATACGAGGAGGTATAGTAGATTTGTAGATTTTGATTAGTTTGCATGGTTTCGATTTATTTGTCTTTAGACTAATTTATTTCAGATGTCCAATATAATACGGGTTAGAGATTTTTGTACACACTAACTAACCAATCACAGTTTGTGCAGTTGGTGTCTCTTTTCAACAAGCTTGCAACTTTTAATAAAGTAACACCAAGTCTATTAATTGCTATTGTGACTGTTTCGAGTTGGGACATTAGCTCGAAACAGTATTCCGTTAGGTAGATTTAGATTGGGTTTGTCGAATGATTTCATAGTAGAGGAAGACCGAGCCATCATATGTTACACTTTTTCTTTAAGAACTTTATGTTCATTTCTCTTATGTAATTGGGATTATCCCGTATCAAACTGTATAAGGCCGTTAGGCCATTCAAATTAATATATAGAGTTGGATTCCAAACTATCCCCATCATTGATGGTTTTGATTAATTAAAAAGAAAATAATTGCAGCATATAAGTGAAAAATACAATGCTTTGTTCATACTTTAAAGATAATCCACCTATCAGGAAACCTCCTCAACCCAGGAATTACAATAGAGAGTTTCCACATCGATCACGCGAAGTTCTCTTTCAACGCCAAGCTAGATCCCTCTCATATCTAAATCTATAGTATATATAAAGAGGTCATTCTTGCCACATGACATTTACACATAAATCTTTCCAATGACATTCACACATAACTCCACGCCACTTTTTAAAATTAATTCAAAATGTAATATTTTATAAAGTCAATCCCCAATTTACAATGCAAATCTCTTTCCCATTTTCAATGTTCTTCCTATACTTCAATGATTTCAATTAATGATTAATTAACCATACCCAATTTATGAGGATGCCCACTCATTTTGCATTCTCAATCTCCATTTTACAATATATATTTTTAAATTTGATTCACTTTCCATTTTGGTTTAAATTTTTAATATTATCAAATTTCATGATAATAAGTGAATCATTTTCATCTACTTATTCTTTGTTTTGACTCATTACAATCAATTCTTTCCATGTAATTTAATTTTCCTACAAACATACCTAAAATTACTGTGTCAAACATATAGAATAATAGATGAATGAATTTTATTTACATATATAAGTGTTTCTAATTTTTTAAATCTTGATAAAAAAATCAGTACAAAATGATTTATATAAATATTAAAAATAGTACTGAAAGATTTTATTTGTAAATACTTTCAATTCCTATGGAAAGGTTGTATTTTACAAAACTTTGTCAATTTACACGACTTTATTTTATTCTCGTTAAATAATATTTAGAAATGACATATTTGAGTACATATCAATATGTTATTGGTAATTGTATTAAAAAATGACTTCGTCTCATGAAAGACCATCGTTTCATAAGTTATAGAAATACTGAGGTTTAAATTGTAAATTAAAAAAATTAAAATAAAATTTTTGGATTGCATTAATCTATAAGTATTGCACGTTACATAATAAAATTTTAATATAGCAACTAAAATCTTTTACCTCTCCATAATTTTAATTTAACCCCATCTTTTCCAAGACTTTATCTAACTATACGACTTTATTTTATTTTTGTTAACTAATAATTAGAAATGACATATTTTAGTACATATCAATATGTGATTGATAATATTATTAAATATGAGTTCTTCTTTTGTAAGACCGTCTTTCTATAAGTTATGAAATGATCAAGGTTTAAATTGCAAATAGAAGAAATAAAAATAATTTTTTTGGATTGCATTAATCTAGTCATAAAATTATAAATATTTCTTGTTTCATAGTAATGTTTTAATATTCCAACTAAAATATTTTACCTTTCTATAATTCTATTTGAATTTAGTCTTTCCACATACCTATGAAAAAACATACTTTCTCAAGATTTTTTCATAAAACATTTATGCAGGTATATTATATTTAACTTTAATCTTAAATTTAGATTATCATAAATTTCAACTTTCTTTAATCTGTATAAATAATAATCATGAAATATTGAAAATTTAAGAGTGAATAATTTTTAATCTAAGATGAATTTATATATATATTTTTTGGATAAATTTAAAATTTAAAACTTATATTTTATATATTTCTAATTCAATCAGTTTATTCTTTTGACCGTTTCATGGATTTTTCTGGCAAAGATATAGTTTATAAGCAAGTAACTAATTATAGTTATTCAGTTGGGTGTATTCAGTTTGGTACGCTAATTGCACGCAACTGGCACAAACCAGTCATGCTTATATAGCGCACTCAGCTAGCACGTGTGTAGTGGCTTAATTGAAACATGAAAAATAAAAGGGGGAAAAATCAAATAGTGTAATCTCTCATAAAAAAGATAGCAAAATAACCAACTATGTTCCAAAAATAATCCTACTAAGTGTATTGAAAACAAGGTAGTCCAAAGTGGAGAAATCAAGAAAAACCTAAATTTTGTTAACTTTCGTGCATGAATATGACATTTTTCCACCAGAGAACAAATAACTTCGGTGGCCCTCAGCTGTTGGCCAAGAGATTAACCAAATATTGTCAAACGAAGGTCGAAGGAAGAGGGCAGTGTATGCAAAACAAAGAACAGCTCATGAAATTGACTTACCAACCACTCTTTGTGGCCCCGAAAGCTTTCCTGATTAAGCCTTTTACCAGCAACAACAATCCCAGACCCGGACTTCGATGGTGCAAGCGAATGCTCATCCATGTATCCCTTGAACACAGACCCGAACCCTCCCTCACCCAACACGCTGTTGGGTCGAAAGTTCCGGGTTGCCGCTTTCAGTTTGGTATGCTAATTAAACGCAATTGGTACAAACCATGCTTATAGTGCACTCAGCTAGCACGCGTGTAGGGCTATTGATTGAAACATGGACAAAAGGGGAAAAAAATATCTAATAGTAGCAGAATAACTAACTATGTTCCTAAAATAATCCACTAAGTATATTGAAAACATAGTAGTCCAAAGCGGAGAAATCAGGGAAAACCTAAATTTTGTTCAACTTCCGTGCGTGCATATGCATCACAATTTTCCTCCCTGAGAGTGTTCAATGATTCTTGTTAGAATTCAAACCCTCCCATTGTTTCACGGATGTTCCAGGAAATATACAATTTAATTAGAAGCAAGTAATCAATTAAAAATAATTTTATTAAGAAGAAGACAAAAAAGTTGTGCTAATTGCACGCAGTTAGCACTGACCACGGTCATGCTAATACAGGACACAGGGCCTAGAGGCTGTTGGTTGAAAAAAATAAAATAAATTCATACTGTAGAATCTCTCACAGAAAAGATAGCAGAAAAATGAAATTCCCATACATCTCAATGGAAATCCACAGGAGAATCACCATCAAGGTATATTTTAGGCTTCCACTGCGTTTGTATATCTCTATTTCCAAAATGAGGAACGCTACACTCTCTTTCTTTTTTTCTGAAAATAGACTCTCATTCAAATCTAAGCATAACCCCCTATTGTTTTTCTGAAACAAAGCAACCAAGGTACTTCGACGAGCTCCATTGGTGCATGCAACGATTAAAGTAAAAAAAAGACGCATGCTCCCAAGGAAGCAAGAGTAATTAATGATTCAAAATCCTACAATAACTTCTATTTTTCGTTCAATTCGATCATATCCATTTCATTACTCCACGATGATGAAGATGCCAAGACGACAACCACAATATATGAATACATTCCACGACTTGATTAAACATTGAAGGGTTGTGTTCGGAATCCTCTAAGTGGCATGACTGGACTGATGACAAGGTCAAGAACGAAGTTTAGAGATGCAGCATTGAATGCTTTGATCGATCAACTTCATGATGAAGAACTCAAGAACAAATCGGCTAGGGCTTGGATTAATTATTCAAGTTTGTAGATTAACTGGAGACATCGTGAAGAAAACTATACTCTTTTTTTCCCACCGGATTTTCAACGAGGTAGTGTGATCCTTGTAAACTATTGTAAAATTATTTTAATTTAGTTCATAGCTCTGCCACGTGGGATTTTGAAGAGTTATTTTTGAAATTCAGTCCATTATTTTAAAACCAGTCCATTAGGGTTTCAAAAATATTCAGTTTTATTTTTATTAGACTTAAATTTGGTAATATTAGATAAGCTAATATTTTTCAAGGTTTGTTGGAGAAGAATTCGACTAGATTACCATTTATTTTAGGAGTTTTAGTTAGATATGATTTTACTTTCTTAAAACTGTCATAAGTTGATTCAGTTTCCAATTGCAATTAATTAGGGTTGTTGGGCGAGATATATCCCTATAAATAGAGGGGTATAGCCGAGCCATTCCTCACTTTTCATCAATTATATATTCAGAATTTTGAGATCATTCTTTGCTCTTGCGAGCTTATCTTCTTAATCCGATGGGTTAATTAATTACGTATCAATAACCTTGTGAACTAATCTTACAGGTTAGTTAGTGAGTAAATCGAGATTGAGAGTACCCTGATGGCTAGACTCTTGAATTTCGTGCGGCCAAATAGAGGGTTTTCAAAAATCCTTCATTTGGTCAAAGATCTAAATTCCGCAATCCAGAGTTTTCGCAAGTAGATTCATATCTCACAAGTCATGTTCTAACAATTTTTAACTTAATCTCTTAAGTAAATAACTGGTGTGGCATCATCTTTTGATATAAAAAATAAAATTTTGTAAGATTTTGCATGAGTGATGTGTTGGGATCGACCTTCTTTTTCCTGATCACGTGTTGTCAAATGGTCTGCAGTTACTCGATGCAAACTGGTTTTACCAAATAACCACATGCCCCATGAGTAACCCCCTTCATCACAAGCTTGGGGTCGCTATTTGCTGACAATACAGTTCAAATACAAAATAAAAAGAAAATCCAATAAGTTAAACTGGCACAAAATATTTATCTGCTTCGAGCTTCTCATTGACAGAATGTAAAACCCAGCAATAATTGTGTTTGTATGTATTCATATATATGTATACTGAGTACAAAGGGTATAAAAGACAGAATCAGATATGGAAAAAGATATACACAAAACCAATAAAAAAGGGTATTTCTTTCTTAACCTGATTCTAATTTATCTAATATTCTATTACCCCCCAAGCGAAGCGTGGGACTTGTCACGACGCAAAGCTTGGACCGTAAGAACTCAAACAGAGGACGAGGTAAACCCTTTGTAAAGATGTCTGCAAGCTGCTGATCAGTAGGAACATAAGCAACCTTGACCTTGCCAGAAGACACCATCTCACGCACAAAATGATACTCCCTCCGTCCCACTCTAAATTGCTTATTTACTTTTTGAGATTCAAACTTTGCAAACTTTAACCCTAAATATAAATTAATATATAAATAATAAATATATTATAGGACATATTGTTAAATTTATCTTAACATCTATTTTCTAAATATTAATTTTTTATGCGACATTATTATATGTAGCTAGAGATATTTACGGTCAAACATGCTCATTGAAGACCGTGAAAAAGTAAATAAGCAATTTAAAGTGGGACGGAGGGAGTAGTCGTTAGTCTAGGGTCCCAAATAACTTTAGGGGCCCTATTTTGTTTCCTTATTTCAATTAAGCTTAATGATAACAAGCAAACTAGACAAACCGATTAGGTTGCAATTTTAATGAATCTCTTTGTTTTGTTTTAAATGACATACTCCATCTATCCCACCTAAATTTGCATTGCAATCATTATCACGTTGTTCAATAAACATGTTTAACCGTGAATATCTTTACCTACAAATAATAATAGTAAATAAAAAGTTGATATTTAGAAATGACTTTTTACGACGAATTGAACAATATCATATACGATAATATTATTGTTCATAAATTCAATCAAATATGCTATCAAACTTTGATGGAGAATAGTGTCAAAAAAATAAAAGTGCAAATAGAGTTGGGACAGAGAGAGTATATATTGATTAGGTATGGATAAAATAGCTTAAGAGTACGAAGAAATTAGCCTGATCTATGTTGAACCACGATCTATTGCCTAGCCTTATTTTAATGCATTGAATCTGAATAGTAAACTTTTGGGAGTGCCAGAGAAAGAAGCTCTAATTCTAAAGTTAGACCAACAATGTTTCATCTAAATAATGAGAATAGAATGAATAGAATTGAGACGTATTTTGGTATTTATAGAGGTTATTTATAGCTTTCAATCTATGACCTTCACCGAGAAACTGACATAGATCGACATGATGGAACTTAAGCCGAAATCCAATTCTGACCCAAGAGCTATCAACCCAAGCTTGAACCCAACATAACCGAACTCAACCCGTAACCCAATTCTGACCCGGGAAATATGGAGCCTTACCAGAACCTGACATGACCGAACTCGACAGGAAATCCAAATTTGACCCAACCTGAACCCGAAACCGAGATTAAACATAATCCTTATACAACTCGAACCCAATTCAGCCTTATACATCAGTTAACCCTACATGTAATTATTCCAACACCGATTCAACTCAGAAAAAATATAATCTAAATGATTTTGATCTTCGTAACTGACCTAATTCATAACGATCCAATCCACTCATCTCAATATGTAATCGATGTAAATTAATATCTAAATTATTGCTTATATTTAGTAAGGCTAATCTTAATAATTAGTATTTACACATAGAAAATTAAGTAAGGACTGCTAGTTAATCAGTTCAATTGTCAAAATTTAGTTATTAGTGCTTACATATAGATACTTAACTAAAGCACTACAAGAAACAAGAACTTTTACATCGATTTTGCAGGACTTTTTACCTCAATTTTGCGGAATTTTTTACCTCGGTTTTTAGTCCAGAAAAAATTGAGGTAAATAAGCCGGAGTAAAACGTACATTTTTTTCGTCGGTTTAGAACCAAAGTGATGATTGTTCTTGTAGAATGTGTGCGGACTGTTATTTTGTTTATCTCTTAAACTGTGATAACATGTTTGTTATCATAGCTACTTCAACTATCTTCGCATAGTGTTGTATGCTTCTTAGTTGTATTTGCAAATTTGTGGAGTTGTTTAACTTT
>JAULKJ010325749.1:0-10266 GCA_032355405.1 Rubia balearica
CAAATAGGAGAAGTTTATGAACGTTGAACGTTCTTGACTAATCTTGTGTAAATGCATGAATTGGTTCAATGCTTAGAGTCGGTGTAGTGTTTATAAGTGTTACCAAACTTGTTGATTCTTCGTTTTTAATTCCATTAATGGGATACTTTTAGGCGTTGAACATATAAAAGGGTCATTAGTGTGGTTTAGGGAGAGATGTTGAATTAACTCTTGTAAACTACTATCAAAGAAGGGTAGAAGATTTGTCTTCACAACAAGTAGTGAAAGTGTTGAATAGGTTATATGTTCCAGGATAGATAAGAAGTTTGGAAGTAGAAATCAATTGCGCCCAAGATCCCGTAATTTTTGTTTAATCTCTTCTTAGTAGTTTGTTGTTAATTTGCTAGATTCACATTGCTTGCTAGTTAATTTGTCTTTAAATTCATAACTTAGAAAAACCAATCAAAAACCCCCCTTCTTTATATGATTTGATATACGTGCATATCTCTATATCTAGTGTAGTATTTACCCTTATATGTATAAATGCTTAGAAAATACCTTTTTCTCCATGGACAAACCCGACTTGCCATTATCTACTTAGTTGTAGTTAATAACACCTTAGGGCTTAAAAATAGTAACTTTGAGAGGTACAGCAACAACCTCCCATGTATTGTCCTGTCTATTGCTACGATGCGCTTCTGGTTTCTTTATCAGCTGGATGTCAAGGATGCCTTCCTCAACGACGCCCTTGATAATCTAGTTTATATGGCGCAACCCGTTGGTTAGAACGACCTGCTTCATCCAAATTATGTTTCTCTCTTGAATAAGGCGATTTATTTCTTAAGCAAGCTCCGTGGGTATAAAAATTCTTGAATAAGGTCAGTTTCTTGAATAAAGCCAGTTCAGATGACACTTATTTTTTCTATTTTGGGGCTCGCCGTTCCTATACCTGTTAGTTTATGTTTATGAAATCTTCCTTACATGTAATAACCTGACCCTTTTTTTGATATTTCATTGATCGGATGCATTGGGAGTTTTCTATTTAGGATTTGGGCACTCTTCACTACTTTCTTGGTTTGGAAGTTACACCCTCTGCCATTGAGTTTACTTCTTGGCCAAGCAAAGGATGCCAAGAATATTCTCACTCATGCCGGGATATCTGATGCTGCCCCAATCTCTACTCTTTTTGTGCCGGGCTTGTAGCTCCACAGCCCCACCAGCTCTTCATTTCAGAATCCGGCTCTATATCGCTCTCTTGTTGGGGCTCTTTAATACCTGACGAATAATTGTCTTGACTTGGCCTTTGCGGTCAATACAGTCAGTCAGTATCTTCAGGACCCTAGAGATGATCATTTTTTTCGGTCACTCATATTCTTTGATATGTCTGAGGTACTCTGCATTTTAGCCTTACCTTTTGGTATGCCAGTTCTTCTGAAGTGTTGGGTTATTATGATGTTGATTGGGCCCACTGTCTAGAGACCCGTTGATCTACATATGGTTATGCAATTTTTCTTAGTGGAAATCTTATTTCCTGGAGTTCCAAGGAACAACCCATTGTTTCCGTTCAAGCACGGATCTGAGTATCAGCAGCTAGCCAATACTTCCTCTGAGGTTGTTTGGCTGACTCATCTTCTTTTTTATCTTTGTTTTCCAATTTTTGGTTTACTGTTGTTATGCGACAACAGTAACGTCATCTTCTTGGTTCAGAATCTAGTTGCTCAAAAGTGGGCAAATCACTTTGACATCGACTATCACTTTGTTTGAGAGTTGGTTGCTTCTGGCGAACTGTGTGTTGCTCATGTTTCTACAGCCCTTTATATTGTGGAAATATTCACCAAAGAGCATTCATGTCTGTTGTTTAAGTTCTTCAGGTCTAATCTTTGCATCGCTGAGCATCCGATGCTTTGCTTCAGGGGGTTGTTGTCAAATATCTGATTAGTATGGATATAGTTTGATGACTAGACTAGAGTTATATTAGTACAAGTATTCCTTATTTTTTAATCTATTTATTCTGAGCAGTAATAAATTCATCATTACGGGAAATCTTTCTGTCAAATAGTGTAACAAAGACCAATTCTCACACGCAATTTTCACCGACTCTAAAGAAAATAGATAAATCATAGTACTATATGATGTGTTTACATTTTTGTTTTTGTGGCTGGAGAAAAATGACATGGGAGTAGATTGATTTTTTAATAAGGTCAATTATAGAAATTTTTTCTTAATGGCCTGAATAGTTTAATAAGTCCAATTCTCCAACGTATTTTCCAATGACCTTAGGGAAATGGCGAAATCGTTGTAAAATGCTTGCAATTTATTTTGAATTTACCATTTTATTTTAGTGGCACAAGGACAAAATGCATGAGATTAGACAAATCTAGATAATTTTTTCTTGTTGGGCTGAATAGTATAACAAATCCCAATTATCCAACGTAATTTCCACTAATTCTAAGGAAATGGATAAATCGTAGTAAAATGACAGTATTATATTTTGATTTAACTCTTTCAATTTAGTGGCTCGGGGGAAAATGACATGGGAGTAGATAGAGTTTTAAATAAGGTCAAATCTATTTAATTTTTCTTGTTGGACTGTATAGTTTTTTTTACATTCCAATCACGACAGTATGCAATTTCGCAATGCATAAATTGAACTAGTTTGGATGCTTTTGCTATTTTCTTATCAGGAACATCAATTACATGGTATGATGACCTACCAAGTAGAAGTATTCGTACTTGGGCACAGTTATCAAAAAAAATTTAGGGCACTTATATCAGAAGAAGAAATTAACAAAATGATAGCGGACTTAAATAACATAGACCAGGGCAGTGATGAAAGCCTCACAGATTACCACAATAGGTTCATTTCCAAAAGTTTGCAAGTGTGCGATCTATCGTTCCAATTGTCACTAGGAGCATTCACGGGAGGCATGCAATCAAGATAGTTTTACAAGGAACTCATAAAGAACATGCCCGAGAATCCAAGAGAATTGCAAAAAATGATTGAAAATCACGTGTGGACTGAAGAAGCAAACAACCACAAAGTAAATCACGAGCGAGGTGAAAAAGGATATTGGAATATCCACAGAGAGGTTTTCTTAAAAAGGGAAAAGGGAATATCCATTTCAAAGGAAAAGAATCAGAGGCGCAAATGACACCATTTCCAGAAACTCATTTGACGAAGTCGCGAAAGGAAATTTGGCAGGTGAACATGGAGTTGTTTTGCAAACCTATACCAATGATAGCAGCACTAGACAAGCGGTCTAGGGAATATTATTGCGCCTTTCACAAGGACCATGGACACGATATCGAATACTGTAGCGATTTGAAAAGGAAAATAGAGGAGAACTTAGAAAATAGTTATTTGAGTGAGTACAAAAAGGAACATGGAGGAAACCATTACAGCAAAGCTAACAAAGCGGGAACCCCTGTGGAAAAAACTAAGGCGCAATGAATACGCAGAGCAAGAATAAGAAAATGATAGCGGTGGTAGATTATGAAGAGTATTGGCGAACGATGACCATAAAAAGTAATCCTATCGATCTATGGATCAACCAAAGATCTATCTAACAACACCTAGAAAGCTAAGGCTAGATATTCCCCACAACAAGAACCTACTGACAAACAACTTTGCTTTGATGAGATGATAACGTTTAGTAAAAAAAATGTGGTTCTCAACGCTTCAACTCATAATGACCCGGTGGTCATTATCGCTAATTCTGGAAATGCCAAGTTCACAGAGTATTCATTGATGACGGGAGTGCTGTCAAATTTTTTTTGTTGATTGCTTTGATAAATTGGGATTCAAGCGAACTAATTTGAAGAAGTATACATTCTCTCTCGTAGGCTTTACCGGACGAGCGGAGACACCTTTGGGTAACATACAACCAGTTACCATAGGTGAGAATGACAAAAATTACACCTTCACGTGTGACTTTTTTGTCATGGATACACAAAGCCCATTCAATGCCATCATTGGTAGGCCCTGGATGAATACAACAAAAGAAATATGGTCCCTATCACTTGGTGATAAATTTTCTAACTCTAACAGAGGTCGCAACGATATGCAATGCATGGTTATCGCAATGAAAGAAGAAAGAAATGTTAAAAAAAGATAGGCACCATATTGGATAATGGTTTATTCAAGCAAGTAAAACCTTAGATTGATCTTGGAAAGGAAACAAAAATTGTAATTTTGGACAATGTGGACACTTCCAAATGTGTCAAGATAGGAAAATTTCTTCCCAAATAAGTGAATTAAAAGTGATAGAAATCTTCTGAAGTCACAAAGATACATTTGCATGGACTGTACAGAACATGGGAGGAGTCAATCAAGACATAGCTACCCATTCTCTGAATATCAACGATTTGATCAAGCCAATTACGGGAAAGCAACAAAGCTTTGCTAGTGATAAACATAAAGTGATCGAAGAGGTGGTTAGAGCATTTCTTAATGCCGGTATTCTAAAGGAAGTAATTTATCCATAGTGGTTGGAAAATCTAGTGATGGTACAAAAGTCAGATGCAGGATGGAGAATGTGTATAGACTTCACTGATCTAAACAAAGTATGTCCAAAAAAACTGCTACCCGTTACCTAAAATTGACTAGCTAATGGAAGCAATATCAGGATACAGTCCTAGAATTCTTGGATGCGTACAAAGGATACCACCAGATACTGATAGATCGAGAAGATACAGAAAACACAACTTTCATAACAAGCTTTGGAGTGTTTTGCTATGTGAAGATGCCATTCGGCCTAAAGAATGCTGGTGTAACAGATCAAAGAGTAGTCGACACTGCATTTCACAATAAAATAGGATGAAATTTTGAAGCATATGTGACCACATGGTGATCAAAATTACAAAGGTGTGTCATTTCGCATAGGACTTGAAAGAAACCCTGGATACACTAAGTGCGATTGGCATGAAACTAAACCTTAAGAAGGCCATAATTGGACTGGGTACAGGAATTTTTTTAGAGTATAAAGTATCCTCTAAATAAATTGAAGCTAATTCGGAGAAGATACAAGTAATAGTCAACCTCCCTCAACCGTGAACAGTTAAAGAAGTATAGGTGTTGATGGGATCACTAGCATCACTTACATCCTTAAAGGAGCCAAGAAGTTTAGCTAAAATGAGGACAGTTAGAAAGCATATGAGTCATTGAAGGAATAGCTTAAAGTGTTTCCAATGCTAAAGTCTCCAATACCAGGAGAGACTTCATATCCGTACTAGGAAATTTCAAGAAAAACAGTGAGTTTGGTCTTGGTACGCCAAGAAGGGAAAAGATAGGTGCCATTGTACTATATCAGTAGGATCTGTAAAGTGCATAAACAACAGACTTACCCATCAAAAGGTTAACTCTTACGTTATTCTACTTAGCAAGAAGACTGCGAAGCTATTTTCAAAGTCTTAACATAGTTTTGTATACTAACTACCCAATCAAAAATATCTTGAGCAAGCCATAAATGTCCGCAGAATGATTAAATGGGCACTTGAATTGGGACAGTATAAATTCCAGTTTCAGTCGCGAACTACAATAAAGGCGCAAGCCTTAGCAGATTTCATCGCAGAAAATGATGAGCGTATGCACAAGAAGAAAGTACACTAGAAAACATTGGAATAGACAAAGGGAAATCAAAGTGGATAGACTTCGCATGGAAATTGTTTGTTGATGAGGCACCTAACAAAGAAGGTTGCGGTGCAGGATTGCTACTGGTTAATCTAGATAAGGGAGAGCATAGATACTCACTTTGTTTTGATTTCTCTTCTCACAAATAATGAAGCCAAATATGAACCGCTAACATGCTAGTTGGATCTTATAATCAGGATGAAGCTCAAGAGCTTTAAGTGCTTTAGCGATTCATAAACAGTAGTCCAACAAGTGTTTGGAGATTATGAGGTATGAGAGGAGCGGTTAATAAAGTATTTAGGGAGAGTTATCCAGCTCATTGGTCAACTTGAATACTTTTACGTTCAACATGTACCAAGGACTGAAAACACTAAGGAAAATACCTTAAGTGAGTTAGTTATGGATGGCTTCAATTTTTACTGGGACAGAACAATGTGAATGTAGAGGTCTTACGAGTAAGAAGTATAGTCACAACAATTGTGTCAATGGTCCAGGCAGAAGAAACAAACTGGATGACACCATTAAGAGACTACTTCGAAATGGGAAAATTGCCAGTAGAAAAGATACAAGCCAGAAAGTTGGAATTAAGATATCACAACTATGTTTATGAGGGAAGGGGGGAATCTTATACAAAAAGGTTTTCTGTCTACATGGATAAAGTTTGTGGAACCATCCCAAGCAAACAAAATCTTGAAAGAAGTTCATTAGAGACTATGTGAGATGCATCAAGGATCTTAAAAAATTGCGAAGAAGATAATTCTAGCAGGGTACTATTGGTCGACAATGTTTAACGATGCGCACAACTTCATGCTAAAGTACATAAGCTGTCAAATTAATGTGTCGATATCGCATGAGCAACAAGCCACTCTAACAGGGATATATGAAGCCTGGCCATTTGACAAATGGGGAATCGACTTGGTTGAACCTTTTCCTAAATGAACTTGTAATGCAAATTTTCTAGTCGTAGTAGTTGACTACTTCACGAAGTGGGAAGAGGCAAAGCCATTGGGAAGAGATACAATAGAAACAACAGGAAATTTTGTTGGGCAGAATATAGTTTGTCGGTTCGGTGTGCTTCAAACTATCGTGACAGATAATGGTACGCAGTTCACAACTGGGACCTTTACCGAGTGGTGCTCGAAGTTAGAGATTGTACATAAATTCACATTTCTAGCTCTCCCCAGGCTAATGACAAAGTGGAAGTAACTAAAAGAATAATAGTTCAAGGAATTCAAAAAATATTGGAGGGAAAGCAAATTGGATGGGTAGATGAGATACCTAACACACTATGGTTTTACATAACAATAGTGCTAGAACCAACAGAACAATCCCCGTAAAATCTAGTTTACGGTTATGAGGCATTAATATCACTTGAAATCAGGAACTTAAGCCTTAGGGTGAAAAAAATACAATGAAGGAAATAATCCTGAAATGATGAAATTGGCTTTGGATGAACTTGAGGAGAAAAGGAAACATACAACGGTCACATAGGAAAAGTAAAAGGAGAGGATGGCTCGAGTATATAATGAGAAAGTAAAAAAAAACACAGTTTTAAGTTGGCGATCTTGTGCTGCGGAAGAATGAGGCAAGCCTTACAAAAGAAAAAACAAAACTATGCTCAGAGTGGGAAGGCATGTACAAGGTAACGAAAGTGCACCGATCTAACGGCTACGAGCTACAAAGATTGGATGGAAGCAACATTCTCGAACACTTGTCATGTGATTAACCTAAGGAAATTCTATATTTAGATCCTTAGTAGGTGATAGGGAAAGCTCACTTTTATGGGAGATTATCATTGGTGGCATTTTCACTGTTTGCATCATCGTTTAGTTTCTAATGCGATATCATCTTGACCTTACATAATCAATACAAGGAAGCGTCTTTCGGGGCCAATCCCCCATTGTGCCGTTCACTCACATTTTACGCAAAATCTG
Organism: Rubia balearica; assembly: GCA_032355405.1. Taxonomy (NCBI): domain Eukaryota; kingdom Viridiplantae; phylum Streptophyta; class Magnoliopsida; order Gentianales; family Rubiaceae; genus Rubia; species Rubia balearica. The sequence continues at coordinate 7,543 of JAULKJ010325749.1, forward strand.
TGGTAATACCAGCAAAACACATCAAACTATGACACATAGCAAAGAAACCCAAATATCTTGCAATCACGAACAAGTAAATTTGAACAATCGCAAGATAGCATGCTACAAACATTATCAAATTACAAATAACAAAATCAAAAAAGCGAAAAAGCAAGCAATATATCTTACGGCTTCGCACAATACAACTTTTCAACCTCAATTTTTCAAGCTATAGATCTTGCAGAAAGGCTCACTGGAAGATAACAATGTTTGCTTGTGCTTTTATTGAAAATGAGTTGGCTGATAATTTTGTATGGATTTTAACACTTTCAAGAAGGTAATGGAAGGGAAGGAACCTGTCACAATATTCACACTTCAAGATCTTGCAATGGGCACAACAATAAATGAGGTATGTTGTAACTTATGATTTTTTTACTTACAGATATGAACATAGAATATTAAATGAGCTATGTTGTAACTTATGAGTTTTTTTACTTGCAAACCTGAACATAGAATATGGTTTGTTAGAAATTGCAATTGTTACCTTAAAATATGTATCAAATAGATTATAAGTGTTACTAGTTACTTTAAAACACATGTTTTCTTAGAATGTTGCAACTTTAGAAATTTGTTACTTACAGATCTAAAAATTGAATATGGTATGTCAGAAACTGCACCTGTTAGCTTAAAGTATGCATAATTTATCTTATATGGCAAATTAGTTACATGAAAATTCACGTTTTAATCAACTTTCATTTCTAGTAAAACTTTCAGGTATTCAAGTCACAAAACAGAGCTTGTGCTTATGACACATAAAATAAAATGCAATCCAACATTATGGAAAATTGAAGAAAGATTAATCGTTTAAAAACTCTTTAGACTATTGTATAAAAGGATGTGCATATCCAGTTGAATTTTAAGAGAAATGAAACTTAATGGTTTCCAACTACAAGCTGGAAAATAACACATCGTTTCAACGCTGTATCGTATTCGTGAGAAATGGAGTACAACATTCAGCAAAGATATCTCTTCTGCGGGCATTCTATCATCACAAAGAAGCAAAAATATAAACCATGCCCTATGCTTTTGTGCAAACAAAACAACTACACTCACTCACATTTTTTATCTCTTCAACCAAACAATCAAACAGTGGAGGAGAGATGAAGAAAACAAGGAAAATACATGTGCAAAAGCAAAGCCAAATTCTGACAAAAAACAGCTATGTTTACATTTAGATTATTAAGTTACATTAAGTTTAATTTTCCTAGAACCTGAAATTGTTTACCTAAGATATGCATTGATTTCTAATCTACTGAACCTGTACATATTTCTTAATACTGGATCTATACATGTTTGATTAAATATTGCATATCTTTTATTTGGCTACAGGTTTGGCTAAGCATTCTGCAAATGTTTAGACACTTGCATTGTAAAAAGGTTTCAAATTATTTTTCTCTAGAAATGACTACTAAAGTCAAGGAAGTATTTTCAGAACCACCGTCACAAAAATATGAAGTCAACCTAGAACATGACGAATCAAGATATGGGGCAGTCGAGTACAAAAATGAAAATGGACTAGTTGAAGTACAATGCAAAAGCTTTGAAGTGTCAGGTATGCTATACTTTCACATTCTTAGAATATTGCAACTCAACTCTATCACGGAAATCCCAGAGAAGTACATTCTCAAAAGATGGACAAAAAGGTCAAAACAGAAATATGGGACACGGATTTTGGGCAAGGAACAACAATCTATAAACATCAATGGTGTAGTTTCATGGCGGAATCATATGTCCAACAAATGCTAAAATTTAGTTATGAAAAGTAAAGGAAACTCATAAGTTAGAAGAGTTCTTGAATAAATGTTTGACATGTGTTAAACAAGAATAAAAGAAATGTTGGTTTCAAAAACCAATGTTATTGAACAATCAACCACAAGTGGCCAATGCAACCCCACAAAGAAAAGTGCACCTAAGGTACTTGATCTAGTCTAAGTGGAGACAAAAGGAAGAGGTATAAGGCTGAAGTCGGGCTTGGAAAATAAAAATCCACGGAAAAAATAACTGAATTTGGCACAAAAATACCAGATGTAAAGACACTGTAAAAGTATGATTATTTAGGATACGTGTCGCATTTATTTACCAATATATTGTATTTTTTCATTAAATTAAAAAATTATATTGCACCGAATATCATAGATAACATGTTATATTTGTTGGTTTTACAACTATGAATTTATGACTTGCAAATATTTCACATAATTTTAGTGATATGAATTACTCCACTGAAAATCATTGATTAAATATAATATTTTTTTGATATAAAATATTTTCATTCCAAGCCATCAACAAAACTAATACAACTTTTAATCCGTCACCCTATGATTCTTACAAATTTGACTAACAACAGAAAACAAAACATTAGACTAAGGCTTTCTTCAATTAGGTTGTCATTACTACCATATTTCTACCATTTGTGGGCCAGATTTTTTCAAATTTTTTAACCCTAAGTAGCTGATAAGTAAGGTTTTACAAGCCCAAAATCCAAAGCCTAGTCCAGGTTTGTTCCTGCTCACAAACTCATTATGTTTTCCTCCTCAATCCTTCTTCCTAATGCAACCATCTCCATTTTCTTCCCTGAAAGATCCTACAGTTTCTTTCCTCCCAAACATGATATAACATAGATACATACAGAAAAATATTTCTTCTCTTTCCCCTTACCTGATTCAGCATCATCAACTTCTTCAA
>JAULKJ010325759.1:0-10265 GCA_032355405.1 Rubia balearica
GAGGTAAAATTCTACCAACTTGCATATTACATAAGGAGGAATGCTTTGAAATTCCATAACCTGATGATAGGTCATTAGAAATTGCCATGGGTCAGTTTCTCCATTGTAAATAGGAACATTATTAGGAAACTTCTCCTTAGGATTCCATGGTGTTGCTGATATGGAAGGTATGAAATATGAATAAACCTCTTGTCCGGCCTTCCCGATCATATCCTCGAGCTTACGATCGATAGCATTGAGATTCATATCTTTAACCTTTTTTCTCTGGTCCCTAAAGTCAGGTTTTTTGGGTTATTTAAATAAATATAAACTGTAATTACTGGTACTGAGTTCCAAACAATGTTCTATGGGAAAGTTTTGTTTCCTATGTCAAAGGTTACGACATCATACCTGCATAGAGATCTTTCCCCGGAGACTGTGGCAAGGATTATGTCCATGTGGGGTAAGACTGATGGATGATCCATTGGTTGGCCACAACTGACCCTTGAAGGATCTATGGTGATGGATGAACTCCGCTCGGGTTGACCTGTACAAGTGTTTCCGGTGTTGATGGTGCCATTGGGTTTGAGAAATATCCTAGACCGGTGGATTTGTAACATAGGTATTGTTGCGGTACATCCATCTATGGAGATACTAGAGGTTTCTAACACACCGGCTTTGGTACATGTCATTGTGGGAGACCTTGTACTCATGCATGTATGGTGGGATTGTTTTTTTGGATCCCCCTGCTATAAAGGCATATGTCGGGCGGCTGACTTCTCTTCTCAATTATGTGATAGTCTAATAGTGCTCCTCCTGGTTTGATCGACGACATGTGCCCCCCATAGGATGTGGGTTGCTTTGAGTCATTTGGAAATCGTCAAACTCCCATGATCTAAATTGGAGGTAATCTCATTTAGCAGTATCTAATTTGAATTTAACTCAAGGTACATGACGAGAAGTTGCTCCTACCGTTGTTATTATTTCGATTGTTGATGGTAAGTTGTCCACCAGCAAAAATTGGATGTTGCCGGTGGACCATCAAGTATATTTCTCTTCAAAAAACCATCGATTAAGGACTTTGGATCTTACAATTGGGTCCCACCAGATATGCCAAATAATACGTGTGAAACCGCAATCATATGGACGAACATTGCTTCAACCTGCGGAACCTGCAAAATAAACTCCCCCAGAGCAACCGAGGGAAGAGGCACTGATGCTAAATTCATACTAAAAGTATTTGTTTTGAGTATTGAGAATCAAAATATTTCCCCTTATTCTTAACCTCATATAACTCTCTATCCACTAAAAGATCATGCAAATTTATATTTAGATTCTGTGGAACCGGATTCGCTCCCCTCTTGTCATCTTGTGTTAATACTTGATTGAAGTCTCCTAATAGCACTATTGGATATGTGTCAAAATGTGCTATATAGTGGGATATGGTGTTTCAAACAAAAGAGCTCTTTGCATTCGAAAGCGCTCCATAATCAAATCCAAATTTAAAGGGTATAGTTCTAGCATTCTGAGTATCAAGAAAAAAATGGTTCATACCAACTATTACATTAATATTAATAATACTACTCCATAAGACATTAATTCCCCCTGACATTTCAGTAGACTCCATTCAGCTTCTCCAAACACAAAAATATGTTTCCATTTCACAATTAGCTCCATACTTTTTTTTGTTTCTATCAAGCATAAACGTCAAGCTTTCATTATTGAGTCACCCTTCTGTTCATTCTTTTAGTAGGGTGTCTTTTTGAAGTTGATGTGCTCAATTTATATCCTATTTTTACCACATTCAAAGTGTAATTTTGTAATAGAGTAGGGTTTTAATTGGAAGGAAATTGAAATTTATTCATTAGAGAATTAGGATGATATCACATGTTTTATGTCCTAATTATTTAATTTATGAAGTGTTTTTAACATCATTTTGAAGACTTCTATTGGAGAGTTTGGGTTTGAAGAGTTCGGGATTGAAGAGGCGACTAGTTTCTGAAGAGAAGGCCAATTATTCTGGAAATTGGTAGAAGGTGGGCAAAATGCTTGTCATGGTCCGTGAAACTTGGGCCAGCAGCCCATTTATGTTGCTTTTCTCCATTAATTCCTAGATTATAAATACCCCTCTCTCTCATCCATTGAAGACCCCAATTTTCTTACCTTCAAAACCCTAATTTTCATTTATTGCTTATCTTTAACACTATGTTTACCATGGATTTTTGCTCATTTGTTATGGGTTTTTTTATCCGCACTATGTGGGGTTGCTAATAAATCATGGGAGATCTACTAACCCGCAAAGCGCTTGGAATCAAAGATAAAATATCTGTATTGTTGCTCCCGTACTCACTACTGAACTGTAAATAGTAGTAAGTCTGGGGTTGTCCACATAGATGATTGAAGGTTAACTACGCAAATTCGCAATCAGGTCATCAATCTGATCATGTGTCAGGAATACTCAATGTTGTAAACAAGGTTTGGGGGATTATCTATTAATTACAAGCATGCAAGAGTAAACTATATAAAACTAGCATTTGAGGATATTTACGTTACATGAATGATAGTATATTTCGATCCTAGATTCAATCAAATACAAGACATATGAACCTATCCTAATACTTATGTCACATAGTGTGATCGAAAGTCAACATTTCACCATGTCTGTCACACAAATGTGCTCTCGTCTTCTTCTATCGACATTGCCTTCGTAATTAGGGAAGTTCATCAATGGCCCCGCCTGTTGTGTAGATCTACTCTTCCTCGTAAAAAATTATACCTCGAGCACTCCACTACAAATGCTTCTCCCTAGACTTACAGAGGCAAAAGGATTGGCACCTCATGGTGACTCTAAGGTTGCGATGACATAGGTTGAATTACGCCAAGCATAGTTGCTACTAACTATCTTGTCCTCCTATCGGGTTACCAGGACAGTTCATACTAGTGAATAGTTATCAGAGCGGTATTTACGACCCACGTGCATACACCCACAAGGTCGCGGTCTTGCATTTCCCTTATTACCCTAGCGACACTCCCAAGGGGATAATAATAGTGCGTCGTACATGAAAAATAGACTAAGGTGTATGCCAACATAGATATCAATCATGCATTTAACAAGAATGTAAGGCAAAAGTCAAACATAATATTCATAAGCATTAAAGGATAGGGGGATCTTAGAGTCTCACAAAATAGCTACCACTTCATGAATACAAATTTAAATCCCCAAGGTAAATCACTACTCCCTAAGCATTGAACCCAAGTGATCCAGTGGACTCAATGCCCCAGGGCAAAACCAGAAGAATTGAACTAAGAGAGAAGGGTTAGTCTCTTTCTCTCTCTACCTACTCTTAGGAAAACTAGGAGAATGAACTAAAACTAATGCCAAACTTAAACCCAAGTAGACATAGGTCCCCTTATATAGTAGATAGGAATTGGGCTTAAAAGAGAACCAAAAAGGGTAAGAAAACCCTAGCTGGCCGCCAACACGGGCCATGCAAAAGCACACGGCCCGTGCAATAGGGCACAGATTGCCGGGTGGGCATGTGTTCTCAGATCTTCTGAGCGCATGGCCGTGTATTTCCTTGCGGGACACCGGCTGGGAGCATCTTCTGAGAATTTGAACTGCACGGCCTGTGTGATTCCTCGCAGACCACCGACTTGATGCTTGATTTCACCCTCTATGTTGCGCATCCCGTTCAATACCTTGTAGGTCACCGGCTGGGAGTCAACTCCTTGGAAACTGATTGGCACGGTAGTGAAAATATTCAAGCCCCATTGACTAGTCTTAGGATCTTCAACTTCAAGGGGTATGGGCCATGTAATACAGCATGACTCGTGTTTCATGCTTAGCCACACGATGTCTTTGGATGGCATGGGTCGTACAGTTTCCTGCGGCACGTGCTATGACCCTTTAGCACCATCCACTTTTGCTGGCATTACCCGTGCAGTATAGCACGACCATGCCAGTTCTTCACTTGTTTGAGCTTTGACTCCTTTTCTCCTCTTGGCGCGATTCCATCTACTAACACATTTTGACTCGTGATCTTCTGTCTACTACCATCCTTGCGAATCGTCTTCTACTATCCACTACCATCCTTGAACATAACCTTCTACAATCTATGTCAAAGTGCTTACGAGAATCTAACGAATAATCTCACAAAACAAGATCTAGTCTAAATAAGTATACAAAACTAAGGATTTTGAGGAGATTGTATATCTAAATCCCTTGTAATGTAAACCCAACTAAACCTAGCAATCAACCAACCAAAACATACTAACAAGTGTGTCAAATACATTGGTTAACACATGCTTTTAGGTACATATTAGTTTTGTTAATCTAGGCTAAGTATACTCTTGGAAACATTTCTATTGTGAATTTGTGAGATTTGGTTTATCCTATTTTGTTCTTTGATTATCATCTATATTTCGTGCTTTGTTCTGTGATTAATGCATAATTTAGACTAGGGTGATCAACTAATTGATGATTATGAATTGATAGTTTGCTAGGTTTTGAGTCAAACCCTAAAAACATTGTCTTTTTGTTGATGTGATTTACATTGATTAATGTTAGGTTATAATTGGGTATGAAAAATAATTATGATTATTAATTGATGAAGTTTCTTAGGTTTAGGATGGATTTGAATGAGTTTGCCTAATTATCAAAGTAGTACTCTAATGATGACTAACATGAATGCCGATCCTCATAGTCATCATTAGGAAACATAATTGTGCTATCCCGATGTTTCTCGCTTGTAAAACAACGATGTTTCTCGCTTGTAAAACATTGTGTTAGTTGTATTGAATCTTCATATTTATTTCTATTCTCGGGGAAGTCTATGACGCCGATCGTCTAGAGTGACCCGAGGTTAAGGGATATTTTGTGGCACGATTCCTCATTCTAATTCTAACTATGACCGAGAAGATGTGAGAAATATCTTCACTCGAAAGGTGTTGACAAGTTCTCCACAATATGTGGTTAGTGCATAAAAATATGACAGTTATTCATTGATCAAAGGATAACTAGAAAAGTAAATCGATTGCGCCCAAGACTCGTTACCATCTTAATTACATTTTTTGTGCTAGTTGTGCTCTTATTTAAATTGTTCTTTCTAATTATTTGGTAATTTAGTTGTTTAAAGTAGTCATGGTGTTTTATAAACTCAGAACCCTACAACTTTGTTGCTACACACATAGAGTAATTTTTCATGTGTTTTTAATTACATTCAAGACTCGATAAAATCATTTTTTCTCGTGGACGACCCCGTCTTAGCACTGGCTACTAATTCGTAGTTAGTTGTAATTTGAGCCTATAAATACTATCTTTGACAGACACGACGACGGCCTCCCAGAAGCCTCTATAGTTATATGTGAGAATTCCCATGTTGACTTGGGTGACTAATTTGGCAAAGTCACCAAAAGCCTCAGACTTGATGAACCTACACTTTTCTCCCCTTGTTTCTTAAAACCCTTATACTTCGAATAATTTCTCTTGTTACCATAACCCTTCATACTTATCTTGAAGCTATTATCCTCCTCGTAAGACTTTAAAAAAATTTCATGTGTCAGCATATAGTTGCAACTCAATGCTCAACTCACCATTTGAGATTTGCTTCTCTTCATTTGGTAACTTCCAGTATTAGAAGATTTTTGACACCCTCGAGAAATGTTCCAACTTCTTGTACTGTAGTGGTATTTTATTTGGTAAGATCTTTGAAAACGATTAAGATTGTTGTTCATCCACTATCTCTTCCAATCCTTCAAAAGTTGGTTCTGATATAATTTTAAGTTGCATGTTCTCGTGTTCGGGTCAAATTGATCCCAACATGGATCCATAATGTCTTCTGGATTCATGGTCATCTGCATGTGATCCTCTTGCTCTAATACTTACTTAGCCAATGTGAGGTTATTGATATGTTCTTGAATCTGCAAAATAGAGCATCTAGCATCCATATTTTTCTTCAGACTCTCTTACTATGGATATTTTGCCTTTTTCGCTCTCTTTTTTATCTTCTTATGTGTCCCTGGATTATTACCTCCCCTCCTAAACATGAGATTTCTCCTTAGTCTCTTTCTTTTCTACACATGTTTCTTTGTGTCTAACACTGTTGATTAGAATCATGGGCCCCTATTATAAAACTAATTGGTATTATGTAGGGGAAAGTGATTATCTTATATATTGGGTTATATGACTGTCCACCAATGTGAGACTCTAAGTCTAACATTGTTGAGTTCAATAGCAATGTAGGCTCATCATGTAATGTAGGAAACCCAATAACTTCCACACACTCTAGGATCATGGAAATTGTGTTATGAAAATATTCTACCATGTCCACATTTTGTCCCTACAACTGTTGATCCTTCTCCATATTACTATGAATTAAACTAAATAGACTGACTGAAAAGAATATATATTCAAGGAGCTCTCTTCCATGCTCATGATATCCTTCCCTTGCAGAACTTCTCTCTGGGTTAGCATTTCTACTTCCATGATGCCATCTTTTACCGGGAATATCATTTGCAATGGCATAGCCCTCCATTCTTGAGTTGACCTCCACGTGATTTTCCCCATATCCAGGAAACTTAAAACATGTTCTACAAATCCATTCTCTTGAACTTTGTGTCTCTTGTTGTGCATCTTCTTGCATTTCTTGTCCTCCGCATTCAAAATACACATCAAAATATTACTTATGAAAATGACCATGATGAGATGAGCCACCAGGCCATGCTCCATTTGTACCAGCTCTCACTCCCACCATTAACTATTAAGGAGATCTTCATCTGACTCCATCATAAATGAAAATTCCACCTTTACATGTGCATCTTCCAATAAGCTAAACATTTCCCATCGAAACTGCATGTAATTCTCAGGTATACATGTGTTCCTCTTACTTCTTTTATGGTAATAACCTGAACAGTAATAGTTCTTTTTTAGCCTCTCCAAAAAAAAATTCAGGTAAATCGTGGGCTTCAATAATCTAAAAAATGACTTTAATGATATGGAGCTTACATTACCCTGAGTTTTTTAAGAAATACAACACCCAAATTATTTTTTGGTTTTTTTAAATCCAAAAATAAGTCTGAGTTATTTGGAAAGTTTCAAAACAACCCTGGATTATTTTGTGTTGAAACAACCCTAAACCCTTTTTTTCTAGTTGAAACAATCCTAAGTATCGTCGAATGTTACCATTATGCCCAGCTAATCCAAGACTGGTGTTGAAAAATTTGGGTTATTTTGGCACTACCCAAGACCCAATGGTCATTTTGGTACTTTCCAAAAAATCAGAGTTGTTTCGGCACTTATCAAGGAACTCGGGATCATTTTGGCACTTTATTCTTTTATTAAATATGGAACTTACTTTGGTAAGATCATCTCCAATGCAAGAGTCACTTTCCTAAATTACTTAACACACCATATTGATAGACACTCAAACAAAAAAATAACTCCAGTGCAAGGGTCAAATGAAAGCATCAATATGATGTGGCACACTTTCCGTGAGGGGAGTAGGGGTCAAGTAGAGCTTCTATTTGGAGGAAGTCGTATTGAGACTGAAAGTAGGTAATTCACCATATTGGTGAGTCTGTCGTATAAATAATATATAGGTTACAATATGTGCAAGTACAACGAACCTAGACTAATCAATATATGAACAAATCAATCACCATCAATCGAGCTCAATCTATGAACATCAATCAAGCTCAATCTGTGAGCATCAATCAAGCGCAGTCTATGATAATCTATCACTTACTTTATCATCCTCCATCAATCTAAGCGTAGGACTACTAGATGCACAAAGCTTGGAGCGAAACAAATAAAAAAGATGACAAGCCGGACCCTTAGTGAAAATATTAGCAACCTGTAGTGATGATGGAACATGACTAACACGGAGCCTACCAGAGGAAACAACTTCACGAACAAAGTGATAGTCGATGTCGATATGCTCAGCCCACTTGTGCGCAACCAAATTTTGAGCGAGGAAGATGGCAATGTTGTTATCACAAAGAAAGAGAGGCGACGTCAAGAGAGGAACCCAAAGCTCGTTGAGCAGATTGCACACCCAAGAATGTTCAGCCACAGTGTTCCCCATAGCACGGTACTGGGATTCATAACTATATCAAGATACTGTAGGTTGCTTCTTTGTAATCCAAGAGACAATATTACCCCCAAGAAAAATGGCATATTCATAAGTAGATCGACAAGTCTCGAATTGGGAGGTCGTCTTCGTGCCTCTCAAAGATAGCATTTATAGGCCCTAATTACGGCTAACTACTAGAAAGTAGATAGTAACAAGCCGGGTTCGTCCAAGAGGAAAAGGGAATTTTATTGAGTGTTAAATGTAGTTAGAAAGCACACGAAGAAGTCACTCTACGTGTGTGTTAACAAAGTAGGGGATTTTGGTTTTGGAAAACACTACGCTTAATTTAAACTACTAAATTAACAAACAATTATAGAGAACGATGCAAATACGATCACACTAGCATGAAAGATGTAATTAAGATGATAACGAGCCTTAGGCATCATTGGTTTACATTTCTAGTTATCCTTTGATCATCGACTAATCATCCTATGTGTATACATTAATAACATATTGTGGAGAACTTATCAATACCTTTTGGGTGAAGATATTTCTCGCCTCTCCTCGGTTATAGTTAGAGCGAGCGAGCGGCGCCACGCAATAACCCTTACCTTCGGGTCACCCTAGAAGATCGGAGTCATAGACTTCCCCAATAATAGCAATACACATGGAGAACCAATATAACTAACACAATATCCTACAAGCGAGAAATATCGGGATAGCACAAATATATCTACTAATAACGACTACGAGGATCGACCTTCATGCTAATCGTTATTAGTGAGCCACATTGATAATTAGTCAAAACCATTCAAATTCATCTTAAATCTAAGCAATTTTATCAATAAATATTCATAATTTGTTGTCACGCCCAATTATAACCTAACATTAACTAACGATAATCACATCGACCAAAAGTTAAAGTCTTTCGAGTTTGATAAAAAACCTAGAAAATAATTAACCTGCAATCATCAAATAGTTGATCATCCTAGTATAAATCATGCATTAATCACACAAGAAAACACAAAATATACTTGATAATCAAAGCACAAAATAGGATAAATCAAATCTCCCAAATTCATACTAGAGATGCTTACCAATTGCTCCCAAAATTATATTTAGCCTAGATTAGCTAAACCCGTAACAAAACAGCAAGAATCCATGGTAAACATAAAAAAAAGATGAAGAAATGATTTCTAGGATATTTTGGAGAGAAATTCGATTAATAAATAAAGAGATAAGATTTTTGAGGCTAAAAAGTGAGTAATAATAACAGCCCTAATCCACCGTTGCCGGCCCCCAGGACATTGCAGATGCCCACAGTGACCCTTGTTGACCAAGTTGACTTCCTTCGCTGCGTCCCGCAGGACATGGCTGCGGCCCGCAGTGACCAATATGCCCAGCTTCAACCAAATTTCAGTATTTGGCCTTCTTCTTCAAAATCTTCTTACTTCTTCAATGCTTCTTCAAAACTCAAACTCTTCCAAAGCTGAACACTTCAATATGATCTAAATCACTTCATAAATTAAAGAATTAGGATACAAAACGCTGGAATTCATCCTATCCCTTTAATTGATAAAATATTTTTCCCCAATTAAGTCCCTAATATATTACAAAATTAGACTTCGAATGTGTTAAAAATGGAATATAAATTAAGCACATCAGGGTCGGGTGGGAGGAGAAGGATATGAGGTGACGGATGATCAGTTTGGGGGTGGGTGAAGAGTGGTGGTGGTGGTCGGAGTGGAAGATTGTGAAGCCCATGGAAGTGGAGGTGAAGGCCGCGAGCTGGGCGGGGACAGCGGGTCAATCCAAAATCCGGAGTGTCTCAGATTGGAGGGAGTGGGAGAGCTTAATGTTCTGTTTCTCCCAATCCAACCAGAAATTAAGAAATTAAGAAATTAAGAACAAAAAATGCCGGAGAAATTCTCAGCGACGTTGTAGATTGGTGATTTGAACGATTATATCGCACCCTCACATGGATGCGTCGTTTCTCTCAAGGCCAATACCAATCGCGCATCTAGTTTAGGTTTAATCTCCCGCCCTCCAAGATTCACTGCGGAGTTAATTTTTTTTTAAAATTTCAAATCTTAGCTCAATCAGCATGTTGGGAAGTTTGGGACTGTAAATTTTTTAGTTTTTTCTATTAATGTTTCAAGAGGGGTATTGGGTTTTATGTGAAATGCATTTTTAGAGCTTGAAAATGGCTGATTGCCG
>JAULKJ010325770.1:0-10264 GCA_032355405.1 Rubia balearica
GTACATTTAATTGGAGCTCATCATCCGGTAAAATGTGGTATTGTGAAACCAAAAGCACATACTAATACCAATGTTATTGATGAAGGAGTTTTCACCGATGGAAGTCTCTCGTCGTGATCCCTGAATTGCGTCCGATCTGCAAGACAAAGCCCCCAGTGTCCGGGGGTTAATACTCCGATGCTTAAGTTTGTATAAGCCTTTTCCTCGAGAGTGTTGAATGATTATAAGGTGTACCAAACCCGTGTATTTATAGTGGGGAGAATCCGACATTCTCTAGGGTTTGAGCCCCTTTTCCTTATTTGATATGCGTAGTAGTTCGAGTATAATTGGTATACATGAGATAGCTTCCTTGTAGGAATTAACAATGTCCTTAATTAGGATTGGATCACGCGTCCCTTTATGGGCCCCGGGTTGGGCCTTAGATGTTATCCCAGGCTCGAAGCTCGCAGGCCTCTAAGAGTCGAGGCCCATGTATCATCAGAAGCCATAAACTTAGCCATGTTGGCTTAGAAGAATTTTGGTAATATTTTAATTAGTATTTAGAATATTCAGTTTTATTTTGATTATAGTTAGATTTGGTAGGTTTAGATATGGTAGATTCATTCAAGAATTTATCCAATATTTGGATTGATTTACTTGGATGAACATGGTCATCATTTATTTTAGGAGTTATAGTTAGACATGGTTTTAGCTTCTTAAACCTGCCATAAGTTGATTCGGATTCCAATTGTGATTAGGGCTTTGTGTTCAAAATCTCCTCTATTTAAAGAGAGAGAGACAGAGAGAGATGGCCAAATTATTGTGCGATCTTTTATCAATCATATATTTAGAATTTTAAGTTATTCTCATAATTTATATTGTCTCTTAACCCTGCGGGCTAGTTAAGTTTCAATCTCCTTTGTAAGTGTACTCTGCAGGCTAGACGCTTATAGAGAAACCTTGTGATCTAAACCTGGGGGCTATTTAGATTACAAGTTAGAGTTGAGTGTACTCTCCGGCCTAGACGCTTGAGCTTCGTGCGCCAAGAGTAGGTTGGGCGAGATTCCTGATTTTGTCAAAGATCCGATAATCCGCAAACCAGAGTCTTCGCAAGGAGATTCATATCACATGAGGGACAACTGGAAGTTCATGGGGTTAGGCAGGGGAAACTTTTCAGCCCCTAGCGCAGAAGATTTATGTACTTCCCATCTTTATATTCTTCACAATCAAGAAGACATTGTCCCATATATAAATATTCACATGGATGTCATTAGAGTCTCCAGCCCTAATTTCAATGAAGCTCAGGTCCTACAATTACACAGTGGGACTTATGCTTCATGGTATCATGATCACGTAGCCGTTGTCAATCCTTTTATGAAAGTTAAATGGTTGGCTCATAGACCACTTAGTACTATACATTCTTACCGAGGGTACGGCGTCAATGAATTTATGTTTGCCATAAAATCAATGGACGATAAAGGAGTGTCTCGAAATATTTAAGTGTCTCTCGTGTTCGAAGCTTTGCATATTCGTAATGGAAGTGATAATAACCCTACGTACGCGCATCAGTGTTAGTTTGGAAAAATTTCAAAGATCTGGGAGCTTGACTATTTCACTATGCGAGTCGAAGTTTTTAAATGTCAACGGGTGGATTTCAACAATGGGCAAAGTTTCATTTTGAATCAAACATCTATTAATGTTTGAGAAGTAGAAAAAAATAACACCTAAATAGAAACTAGCATTCAAACTTGAGAATCGAAATAGCATCCATAGTTAAGAATGACTTTCAAAGTTGAAACTAGAAACTACCGTATCCCCTTAATAACTATAAAACTAAGAAATTGCTAATGTCAAATCAAACCAATATTCCATTTGTTCCATCGATAAATACTAAACCACCATCCTAAAAAAGTGACAAGTTCAATGATCAAATAAGACTCAAACAAAGAAAAATCTAGGGAAGTCCGACTCCAAGTCATCCTCAAGATCATCCATCAACATGGATCGGTCAAGATAAGGTTGGTGGGTGGATGCAAGAGGGCATTAGTAGGCTTGTTGTATTTTCTCAATCTTCAAAATCCTCACCTTCATGGCGGAAAACTCCTTGCGTACCCATTTATAGTAATCTTTAACACCTTTGTAGTAGGCTGTCTCTGAATCTACAAATGTTATACACATACACATAAGTATGTATAACAATAGGGAGTAGTTAAAAAAATTGTAAGAAAAATATGATTTTGATAACAAACCTTCACGATCAACTCTCTACCTCTTGTTCAGGTCCCCACTGCCTTGGGTCTTATATATGGCACCATTTCCGATCGAACAATACCTACCTCTTATTTTCAAAGTAATTCTTGTCAAAGTACTTCGGTGGTTTCTTCTCTCCAGGAATTTCCTACCCCTCTACCTTCTTCAATATGAGGGTAATCAAACTCCCATGTGGGAGGCTCCTCACAACCTTCGTCGAGGTGGAAACCCAAAGAATATGTCTAAATATCGCTTCCCCAGGGTTAATTTTCCAACCCTCCATTATGAAATAGAACATTAAGGTGGTATAGGTAGGATCGGTGATGTGTCGGGCTGTGGGAACTAAACATCACGCAATCTTTCATATACTATACGATGATCGATTGTCAAATGGTTTAGATAAAAAGTCTTTGGCTTATCGAAATCAGTCCTATTACGCTAGAAATACCCCTTACTGCATTGGATAGGATCCACCTATGGGTAATTAACAAGTAGTGGCCATTTTTTCCTATGATAAACATCATTCAAAGGACCCTCTATGTCTTCCGAGTAAAAGCTTTCCGAGTTCACATACTGGCACTCTAGGGTTACATTCAAAATCCATTATTCAATTGTATTATCAATCCTCCCTACCCTAGTTGAGTAACCGCCATTCGCAACCTCGTGTAGATTACTGTAGAATTGAAAAGTCAAATCATAATACAATGATTCGTTACGCGAGAGAAACTTCTCTACATGTTGCTCACTAAAATTTTCTAAGGGATCGGTTAATCCTAGTCGCAAATATTCATTGAAATCAACTATATAAAAATCAAGAAATTTATCTTTAGAACGAAATTAATCATACCTGTTTTGAGCGAACAAGGACACAAATTTCATATTGTCATACCCAGGAATGTTGCTAGTGGATCTAGAACGGAAAACGCGAGATGAACCACCTCTTTCCATTGATAATCACCATTTACTAGGTAATAAACAAGGAAGGAAAGTTAAATTCCAAATGTTGAATTATAACGAATTCCCAAAAATTAATCCTAACAAATTGTAAACAAGTACCGAATATATTTAATAATCATCCTAAAAAATATTCCAAAATAGAATCATAGATTGAAAAGCTTCTTTCCAAATGTTCTAAACTTCATCAAACATGCTCTCAATGTCTTCCGAGTCATTGCGGGGATCTTGGTTCGCACCATCACCGCCCACCTTCTTCGCTTCTTCGTCACTCTCCCAGAAAATTGGCTCGAAGTTAGGTGGCTCTTTGTCCTCGCTTAGCTCAAGATGGATTCCATGGGCTTCTATGAAATGTTGTTTTTGCACCTCCGCTCTAGCCAACATTTAGCAGGAATCTTTCATGTCACCACAAATGTAGTTCAAGTAACGCCCAATTCAACTCTTCCAACTGCTCTACAAACCTGTCAAAAGAAAAAAAATTATACATACACATTCATGCGAAATCAAAAATAATAATGTGGAAAAAATATAAATATATTATAAATTTTCTTTAAAACTTACGTGAAGACAATCCCTCGGCTCTGTCAAGATCCACGTCTCTATCCCTTTTTGCATCCTTTGCGGCTTGTCTATGTATGACCCGTTTCTCCCATCTACTGTCAAATCTGACATCAACTACTTATGTTAGAACCATTCCTTATCATAGTACTTCAATCAAAGAGGGCGATCTTGGGGCTGGACTCTAGCTTTCTTGATCATAGCACTGATCAATGCACCTTAGGGGTGATCCATCTTCTTGGCATCTGAGGCCTTGAGCATGCTCATAATGATGGTGAACCTGAGGTTTATATTCACCCCCTTCATCACGAAGAAGAAAAGCATTAGGTTACCGATGGTCGGGTCACATGTGTGCCCACCTGTGGGTAACACATTCAAGCATATCCACTCATAAATTAGGTGTTGCTCAATCGTAAGGATACCAATGCCATAGCTCTCTGCTGGGCCTATGTTGCTTCCAGTTCGATAGAAATATCTCCTAGCCATGGCTATGGGGGTCTAATGGGGTGGCTTCGGTCATTGATGGCCAACTTTGATTGTGATAGATTTGTAGGGGGCATGGGAATCGTTCTCTATCAATTTCTCGGGGGAGGTGTGGGTAGATCCAAGGGCGTCATTGATTGTAAACTTAGTTACCGCGATTAATTTTCCATTGTCCTTTTTAACATCCCTATTGTTCATAATTTGTCCCAAATTAGCATAATATTGAATCACATTGTCTACGCACACGTTTTTTCTAAGCATAACAAATTCTCTAGGTGTTGAAATTTTAAATGGATCTAAAAAATAATGTACGCTCAAATCTTATATAAAAAAATGCACGAATAGCTTTGGAATTAACACCTTCCACTAGGAGAATTCGATATACCTCTGCTCCACCTTTTTATTGAAAAATTGCTTTGATGGCTCAATCTCCATGAATGGTTAATGGCTATGGTTACTCGCTGCCCCGGTAGACTTTTTTGTGTGCGTATGCCTCAACATAGTGGTGTGATTGGAGAATCAGGGAACAATATCATGGTTAGGGTTTGAGGAGAGGTTTAATTTGGGGATTTTTTAGTTTATGTCGATAGGCTGAATTGATCCCTTTTTATACACTTAAATAGGTTCCGAACTTGGAACCTGTTCGTAGGTCCATTACAAAGAGCCGTATGCTCTTCTGAGTTTAGAAGGGCTTCCTGACAGGAAAAAAAAGCACTAAAAGCAGTTTTCAAAAGGTATTAAATACCCTAAGAAAGGCCACGAATTTCCCACCATTTCCCCCACACCAAAACTTCTCCATCCCTCTACACCATTTCTCTTCATCTCCAATTCACAATCATCTATTTACAAAAGGATATTTTTTTCATAATTAATACACCTACTTTCCTCTTACATTTGGCAATTTTTCACTTGTTTTTCACAATATTGAGGGAGAAAAGGCTCATTTTCTATTTTACTTGTAGATGAGAAATATTTGATCAAAATCAAGCTCCCACTTTTTTAATGTAAAGGTTAGTGGTTCTAAACCCTAGATGTTTTGAAGGGTAATAATGGTTTCTTTAATGGTTGATAAGTTTTAGGGTGTTTATATTGGTAGTTTATTGTGAATGTTTAGTGAATACCTAATGATTGTGAGCTAGGTCGTACCTGGAGTTATGATATTTTGTATTTTATCAAGTGCAGATTGGTTGTTTTATTACCTAGTGTGAAATTTTGAAGATGTTTGATGTCGATCTCATACCTAGAATTTTATTCAATAGCTTTGTTTTATAAAGCTAGTGTCATGATGGAATGGAGAAATTGTGAATATAGGTTCAATAATATCTAAGAAAAGAACTCGTAACAATGCATCACGTTCACGAAATAGCCAACCCGCGACATTAGGATTTGGTTGCAATGACAATGATGGATCTGACGAGGTAGAAATAACCAAAACCCATTCTAGAACATTAGAAAGTAGGAAGGCCAGCTAGAAAATAGTTAACTTCATTGGTTTTCAATCAGTCGGGTAAGTGTGTGTCCAAAGAGCGTGCATAGTAGTCTAGTTCGGTCATGAGGATCGGAAGAACAAGGGTGGACATAAAGTATGATAGCTGACATGAGGTACCCAAAGATTATAAGGAGGCCCCATAGATAGAGTGAAGGTACCATTATTGGCAATGGTGATGTTCCCCACCTAATTTCCCATTCTCTTATTCTACTCCCCCTTATTGTAACTCCCATCATTCTAAATCCTCATAGAGACCCTTTGAAATTGATGCCCCAGATATGGTATATCTAAGAAAGAAGGAAACTACCACGATGTGCAAGAGTTTTTAGGAACACAAATACACTTTTTCAAGGGACTACATATTTTCATCGGAGAAAAGTGATCACCCCTGGATAACTTACACAGACATTCAACTGGAGAGTTGTGAGATCCATAAGAGAAGGGATTCGGAGAATGATTCTAACATTAGTAAAGTTAAATTACATTTACAAATTATTTAAAATAACATGTCTTTTGTGATTACATGGCTCTAACAAGCTAACATAGGGTAGGAGGAAAGAAAAGCAACATATTGCCGGTTTTAATGTAATTTCCCATCAATTGAGCTTTGGGGGGTATGGATTGGAGGAAATGAAGTTAGTGCAAGAACTTATAGAGAGAGATATTGAAATTGCAATCGATGTCAGGATGACCGAAGAAGAGGCGAGGTCTACGGTGTAACCAGTGGATGTGGATGAAATTGAGAGGTGTGATATATCCCTCAAAGATTGACAAAACAAGAGGGTATGTACGAGAAGGGTGACGAAAGAAAAATTGCAACATGAGTGGTAAACCCTAGAAGTATTTCTTTGTTATTCATTCACATTTTTTGCATTCACGTGCACTTACTTATTCCTAAAATTTGATACATAGGAAAAATTGAAAAATTATGAATTGGAAGGGAAATTTATACCCACGGGTAAGCACGACATTCTTTGTCATGCTACAAATAAGCTCATTTACCCGGGCTATGTTAGGGGAGTGGGTTCGTTCTTGACAGAAAGAGTGACGTTTGGAATAGCTTACTTTGATCGTGCACAACCATCGCAAATCCACACATTGCGTCAATAAGCGCTTCTCCAAGAGAAACAAATTGAGCAATAAGACATTCTCATTCGTAAGTTGATCCAACACATCGGGCTGGCTCTCCCCGAGAATTTAGATGAATTAATACAGATTGGACTCCGCCATCAAGAGGATCCCACCATTCTCCCAAAGATATTGAGGTTAATCGGGAGGAAACGATCCAAACTCCTAGAGACGAAGCTGGCAACCTCAACAAGGTCATCCTCGCAAGTGATAAAAATGTACACATTTAACTTTATGAAATTGTGAACACTGTATTTGTATGATATTTAACCTTTTTAATTGGTGCAATGTAGGGTCACATGTGTGAGTTATACATTGATCAAGACATAAATGGTAGACCACTCCACGTATGCGATATAATTTTGCATAAGTGAATGAAACATTATCACACCGTACCAATTGCAGAAGTTTTGTCGAGAGTTTCTTTGGAGAAAGCGTTGATGAAGAGCGCCCCGTTGCTAATTCCGAACAGAGAATACAAGAAAGTTAGTCCCGATCATGGAATGTTTCTTTTGTGTCCACGTCAACTAATTTATCCAAATCCTATAAAGGATCGGCATTTGAAAATCACACGGCCAACAACCCCTAAAGCAGTCTAAACTACACCAAAACCGGCCAAAATGACACCTAAACCAATCCAACAACTCCTTCCAATAGCACAAGACCTTAAAGACACACCTCAATTCGTGCGAGTGATATACAATTGTCTTCAACCACATGACCGCAACTCAACATACTCATTTTTGGGAAACGAGTGTGTATTTGGTGGGAAACGAGAATTCATCGCGCTAGGAGTGATTTAGAGGACATGTGGAAATGTGAGCAAGTTAATCAGACGCTAATGTCCATATACACCTTGTGAGTAGAATATATGTGTGTATATATATATATATCTACGTGTGTGTTTATATATACAATTCAAGTTCACTATTTATTACTTTCAAATTGTTTACAACTAATGTGAAAACATTGTTAATTTCAAGGTACTTGTATTTTTGTATAATCAAAAGAAGGGATGTGTTGGATACATGTGCCCAGAGATGACTCAAGAGAATCGACTATATTCGCAAATGTGTTGGGAGTACGGATAAGAAATTATTCATTGTGCCCAACATTAAAAGGTTATAGTTACGATCTTCATTACGTTTACAAACATCATACTTTGCAATTTTATAATATATAAATTTAATTTTTGTGTTCAGGTTGATATAATTTTCCCACAAAGAAACGACTGTATTTGATGGATCTGTTGCACTTCCAACCATCGGAAGCATTTGTCAAGATTTTGACATCGATAATGAAGGACACTAACGAGGAAGGTGAAATCAATTTTGAAGTCAGAAAAATCAAGGTCTAATGTTGTACAATTACTTATTTTTTTCAACCGGATTTATTTATGTGCTTCTAGACATTTCAAAATTTTGGTTGTTTTAAATCAGAACAAGAAACAAGCGCAAACTTGGGAGTGCGGGTATCACGTAACGTTGTACGCAATAGAGTGCATAGAATGTGTAAAGTTGGATTTGCTTGAAATTAACAAGGTAATTATACATTTGTTTCTAATGAACATTCTTAGTGTCTCAATCTCAACATAATATTTGCTACTATCTTGCTACTCTCAGGTTATTCCAAAGGCAATGAGGCCCTATTTGAAAGAAGATATCAACAACGCAAGGAATTGTTTTGCTAGGCATCTCATTCTCAATCGCTCAGCAGCCTTTGGGATCTCTAACATGGTAGTGTAACACAATTTAGATAAATGAATGTGATGTGAAAGTCCGAATAGAATTGTATTGATTGTTATTCCTATCTATAATTATTGCTCAATTAGCATTTTCTATAGATTTTTCAAGGGTTGTAGAATACTTCCGTGTATTGTGTTACAATCGTTGCTATCGAATGAGACCTTTTTTGAGCCTTGAATATGGAATGAAAACTATATTTTTACCATTGAAGTCGTGCACAGTTCCAACTTGTAAAGCGGTTCAGTCCTTTATTATTTTTTCCCTGATTCATCGTCTGAACTCAGAACCATTAATCACCCAAAAAATGTCAATTTACAAAGATAAACAAGATTCTGGGTCTAAATCAAGAAGTCTTCTACCCCTTCCATTGGACAGAATTTAGTCCCCGATTTTTATTTCGAGTTTGGAAATGAGTAACGTTCCGAGTTCGGAACTCATGTTCAAGGGTCGATGGAAGCCGCATAGGTTTTGAGTTTGGAACAAATCAAAGACAGTTCGCATGGCCTTTCAAAGGTGGTTCATAACCGCCTTTAATCGGTATTTATAAGGTGGTTGTCAAAACTGCCTTTAATTGATGACGATCAATGACGCGACCAGAGAAGGCACTTTGAGATAACTGCCTTTAATGGCTCCTTCCCCCACTAGTGTTATCATTAGGAAACATGATTGTGCTATCCCAATATTTGTTTCTTTTAGGACATTGTGTTAGGTGTATTGGGTCTCCATGTTTATTGCTATTCTCGGGGTATTCTATGATGCCTATCGTCTAGAGTGATCCAAGGGTAATGGTTACTGTGTGGCATCGATTGTTCATTCTAATTATAACCAAGGAGAGGTGAGAAATGTCTTCACTCAAAAGGTGTTGACAAGTTCTCTACAATATGTGGTTAATGCATAAAAATAGGATATTTAGTCGATGATCAAAGGATAACTAGAAATGTAAACCATTTGCGCCCAAGACTCGTTATAATCTTATTTACATCTTTCGTGCTAGTTGTGATTGTATTTACATCGTTCGTTCTAATTGTTTGTTAATTTAGTCACTTAAAATAGTTGTAGTGTTTTCTAAACTCAAAAACCACCCAACTTTGTTACCACTCACTTAGAGTGACTTATTTGTGTGTTTTTCTTTAACTACATTCAACATTTGATAAATTCCTTTTTTCCTCGTGGTCGATCCTAACTTACCACTAGCTACTATCTAGTAGTTAGCCGTAGTTTGAGCCTATAAATATTATCTTTGAGAGGCACAGCGACATCCTCCCAACGTCCAACGTCCACCGTTCATACTATCTTTGATAGTTCCACCATGCAATGTTGGCCCCTTCATCAGCTGGATGTCAATAAGGCTTTCCTCAATGGTGTGCTTGATGTTGCGATCTACATGGCCTAACTAGCTAGTAACAAGGACGATGTGCATCTTGATTATGTCTATTTCTTACAGAAAGCTATTTGTGGCCTAAAGCAGGATCCTCGTGCTTTGTTTCAGTTGTTTAATACTTACCTATGCCAACTTCACTTCTACGGGTGAGAATGAACACGCATGTTCGTGAGCAAGCTCGGGATCGGCTCGGTTATAGATCGGATCGTGATCGTTCGTTTATTAAATGAACGAACACGAACAAAATTTTAGGCTCGATTAATAAACGAACATAATGTTGATCGGCTCGTTTATGTT
>JAULKJ010325791.1:0-10263 GCA_032355405.1 Rubia balearica
GCAACATTTAGTACTTATAAAGTTTATGACCCGCACTACAAAAAAAGGGTCCAGTAGTGACGCATTTTTTTGACAGGTAAGGAAGTGTCACAGTTTTTATGACATGTCACTAAATTTTAGTGACAGGTACACGTGTCACTAAATAAAATTGTGACATCAATTCATGTCATAACATTTCGTGACGCTTCTAAATATCATAAAAATTGCTAAATCTTATGGTATCAATAAATTTATGATGTCTTAAGATGTCACAAATTAAAGAATTATTTTAATTTCTTCTACAATGAAATTAGAATTTTTTTATGATTTAAAGTATTAAATTTATGATTTAGAGTATTAAATTTATGATTTGCGTATTCACCACTGCAATTCTTTTGATCCAAATACCCATTTTGCCCTCCCAAACCTTTCAATTTTCCCAGCTTCGAGTTTCTCTACACTCACCACTGCACATCACAGTTCCGGTGCAGAGTATGAGTTTCTAAACCTATCTTATAATGTAACTTTTGTTTCCTTCTAACAGAGGAGCTGTGGTTTATAAAATGTTTGCTCATGTTTCTATGTCTTAAAGATGAATGGAGAAGCCATGGTGTCCACCACTAAAAAGGTGTACATTATAGATCACTTAAAAGAGCCAACAGCTCTTCACGCTTTCAATGCTGTTATGGAACGGAGACGCTGGAGGCGGTGGTGACGATCGATGTGTTGCGGAGAGGCGGTGCCGACGTCACAGTGGCATCGGTGGAGAAGCAATTACGAGTGGATGCTTGCCACGGAGTTAAGATCGTCGTTGATTCACTGATTTCCGACTGCGCCGATACTGTGTTCGACCTCATTTCTCTAACCGTAAATCATATCCTCTATGATCGCTGATCGCCGATATTGTGTTATCGCTGATTTGCTGATCTCTGTTTTTCATTTACGGAACCATATATTTGTTCGATTGAACTACTGTGGTTATATATGCTCTTGTAGATTTTACCCAAATTTCTTTGAATTGCAACTCTAGGCGGCAACGATAAGGTCAGTAATTTATACTGTGTCCCTAATGTTTTTGTGATTGAGAATCAATTTTTCCCTAGGCTAATTCAAACTTACGTGTGTGCTTCCATTTGTTGAGATCAATTTTTGGGGTTTTTTCTCAGTTTGAATTCCCGCACACGAGGTATTTGATAATTTGTCTCACTAACTTATTGATTTTTTACTTCTGTTGATTTCAGATTTGAAATGGAATCGTCTGTTAGGTTGGACTTGGAGATACAAGTCAAGAAGATTTGTAAGTTGGTTGTCCTTTTTTTACATGCACTGCACTTTTGTTGACAAATCGAGTGAATTAGTGTTGGAATTGTCGGATTTAATCATATTTAACATATTCCCAAAACATTTGCGAGACAATCTAACATCAGCCCTGATAAGTCTGGATGTTTGATGATATTTCTAGTGAACTTGTTGAACTTTGTTCACCAGACTGAATTATTTATTTTTCACTTTAAGGAAAGCCATGTTTTGAAAGATAGGAAAAAGAATATAAGAAGTGCCTTGAATCAGAACAGAGTTAGTGGCCCTGAAAGTGCTATTGTTAAAGCAGTGCTTATTGATGACCAGAACATTCAGGAATTTGGAACTTTAAAGGACCCTCTTTGAATCAAAATCTAAGCATAGGTATCGATCGAGACTACACGAAAGCACACACTTCGGCTCGAGAAACTGCATAGGATCAGCTAAAAACAGGTTAGTTGTTTTACGCTTTGTGATAGAGATACCTTAAGTTCTTTGGTGTTTCTTTAATTCCGCTTCTCTCATTTTATTACTCGTGCCTATTATTGAGAGATTCAGGCTTGGTTGTATTCTTTTGTGATAGAAATGCCTTAAGTTCTTTGGTCTTTCTTTAATTCCGCTTTGTGATAGAGATGCCTTAAGTTCAATCTGCATCCTTTTGTTTTGACATCTAATTTTTATTACTAGGATTGTTTTAGAATGTGCCCATTTGAAATCGACTACCACTTGCCTATTTGAATCTACGCCAGACCTTGTGGATTCATCCTCTCCGGTGATCTACTCCGCTTTATCTCTACTTTAATTTCTACTTGTACTTTGATCTGCTAGGTTTCTCTTTGAGTTGTTTTGTTTGAGATTGATGGTTTGTGGATCTCCGAGTAGATTGTCACTTGCTTCATACTTAGTTTGTGCGAAGAATGTTTGGGTTTCTGTGCGCGATTGATCGTTGCTCATAATTTCTGTGTGCTTGAGCGAAACTGATATCTTCGAACATTTTTTGCTTGAAATTGAAAACGATATCGTGTCTGATGTCTGCTGGAAATAGATATCCTTGGTGACAGCTGTGTAGTGCGTAAGAATTCAGTACGCAAATCTAGTAGAATTGCAATTGTTGTAGAGAATTATTGAAATCAGAAATATAGCTTAAATTCATAGGAGGCTTCATAGGTATAACGGTTCTTGTTTGTGACACATCTGTGAGAACAATCTGATTGCAGCTTCCCATGTTCACATTAGTGCTCTCAGATAACACTAGGGAGCTATTCTCTCTAAAATATTTTCTCTTTGGATGAACTTGTTTTCTTTTTGGTGCTTTGCAGGAGGGTTATACATGTTGTCGCTCCTAAATAGGCTGTAAAATATCACACTGCTGCAGAGAATGCTCTGATTCATTGCTACCAGGCTTGCCTTGAGCTTCTAATTGAAAATGGACTTAAAAGGTTTTTATAGAGCTACATGCTATGCCTGCTTTTGGATTTTGTTCACTTAGTGTATTGGGTTTCATTCATATATTTGGAACTTATCCATCTAAACAACATTTGACTTTAGCATTGTTTTCGACCGTATATATACAAAAGCAAAAAATTATCCACAATAACCTGCTGCTCACGTTGCAATAAGTATGATTTCCCTTTTTCAATATCAACTTTTGAGGTTTAACTATTTTAAGCATTCCCCTTATTTTGGTGATAAATAGAGTCCTGTCTTGAATATAAACATTATGGGAATCTATTCGTAAAGCTGTAAGGGATTAAGGTGTGTCAATGTGCTAGGTAATTTTTTGTTTTTTATTAATTTTATATCCACCTTTCATTTTCTTGTTGCTCATTTTTTATCAGGAACTGTGAGGCGGTTTCTCGAGAAACAGAAAGATAAAATCAAGACTGTCATATTTTGTACAACTACCTCACCTGACACAGAGATATACAAAAGGTTATTTAAGTGAATATGTCTTGTGGCAATATTTTGTATTCATATAGTGTAAAATCAAGGTGACTGCGGGAGCTTTTAGTTCTAATGCCTTTTAGACAATGATGTTATTGACTTTTTGTGATATTATTGGGGTCATTGAGAAGTACTGGTGATAATTATCATATACCCATCTTTAGTTTATCTTGGGGATATTGAGATACTGAAACCATTGTCATTTGCATTGCAGATTGCTTCCACTTTACTTTCTTCGAGACACACAGGAAGATGAGATAGTTATCTCAAAGCTCCCTACTGATGTTGGAGATGAAAATTTCTTTGCCCATTAATCAAGTTTGAGGCTGATTACGACGAGGCTGATGACGACGAGGTACAATCTCATAGTATATGCCTAACATACACTAAGGTAAAAAAAACTCATAGTATATGCATATAATACTGTTCCGTTTACTTCATTTCCAAGAATTCATTGTCTTCAGATCAATGTAGGAACTTTGTTGTGCAGGCTTTAATTTTTTTCTTGTGAGAACTCAAGATCAGGTATACCATGGAAACCTTACTGTTTGTTGTAATAGCTCCATTTCCGTGTCATCAAGCTCTTCGATCACGCTTGATGACAAACCGGATTATGCCTATCTTAAGGGAATTTTCCTTGGCCTTTTTAATTTGTTAAGGTTCGATATTTAGTTATAAAAATGTGCTGCATTTGGATCTAGCAATCCCAAGTGGATACCAATATATGATCCTGGTACTGAGTTTTTGTTTTACAGTGTCTGGCTAGGACGTAGCAGAGGAGGTCGGCAGCCGGATACTCTCGTTGTGAGAGGTGTGCCCTCTCGCTGCTTTGCTAAGACACAGGTGTCATCTAAGCCTCGATGCTGGTCACTCATACAATTTTTAGTGCATTGGGGAAAATAAGGTGTGTTTCTGAATGACTTGGATAGTGTATTTATCGTTGTATCAGAATTCTGTGTATGAAATGTTAATTTTTGATTCTTCATTGCTAGATGTGTGTTGCTTTTCCTTTTGAATAGCTTTGCATTTGTATTCAAATGGCGCTTCTTTCTGAAACTTTTGATGAATCTTATGCTAATGAGCTGTTTTGAATTGAAAGTTTTACTAGAGACTAATCTCTGAACTCCAACTCCAGAGTGAGAGTGATCCGAGGAAGGGCAAGGTCCTCTGCTCCTCAGTGGCTGTGCATATGGATGAAAAAAGTCTCTGGTGAGAAAGTTATAGGGCTCTCATTTGCTATCCCGTGTGGTGCCCTTTCTTGAGCTCTGGAGGTGGTGGAGAAAGAAAGAGGAACAGAAGCAGAGGAGTTAAGGTAGCCATGTTGCCGTTTTATTATGATTTACCTTCTCTTGAATGCAAAAAAGGAGCAGTCTAAAATTAGTGCAATATGTTTAATACTCTCAAATTTGTGATACTTGAAGCTAAATTTGTGATACTTGAGCAGTCTAAAATTAGTAGTTATTGAAAGTTGACATGTTGAATTGCAAATATTGGAAATGGCTGTGCTGAATTGTAATTGATGAAATTTTGGGGGCCTGAATTGTAATTATTGAAATTTCTTTTTTTTTCATTCTATACATAAATTTTGCGACGCTTCCAGATGTAGCAAGTTTTCGCGACGCCTCCAGATTTAGCAATTTTTTGTGACGCTTCCAACTTTAGCAATTTGTTTGCGATGCTTTCAGCTTTAGCAATTTTTTGCGACTCTTCAGTAGCGACATATATCACGTCACAATATTTTAGTGACACGCTAAACAGAAGCACTTTCAAAAAGCGTCACTAATCATTTTAGCGACGCTTTTAATTGTTTGTACTGTTAAAAAAAGTGTCACAGCAGGAGATTTTTTTTGTAGTTCCAATTCCGCATACAAAAATTGATATTTAGAAAATATATGTTAAGATGAATTCAACAATATCTCACATGATATATTTATTTGGTGAGCATCATTTTACTCGTCAAATACCTGCAAACTAAGGAAAATACTAATTAGTACATGATAAACAGGGTCGATCCCACGAGAAGCAAAATCAAATATTCTAATTTTTCTTTCTACTAATTTCTCGAACTCTTTCGGTGATGCCACAACGCCTTAATTTTAAGAATGTTTTCTAACACTAAAATTACAAATAATGAATCTAAAAAATGTGAGAAATAAATCTATATGTGAATAATATCTGCTAAGAATAACTCATGCCAGTTGACATCGATCATATGCGCAATGATAAACCAATTCTTACACATCTATCGGTTATAGGGAAGCAGGTACCCTTAACCTCCCTAATTTTTTCTTACTTTATCTACAATTAATCAATTATAATTAGCTAACTGTTTCCCTTACCAAAATGTCCCCAAAAAGCATTCGCTAAACTAGAACACATTTTGATAGTATTAAGAATCAAAAGAACCCGATATAGCAATTACCCAAGTATTCGTAAGTAGTAATGCACACTCAATTATTCTCTATCTTGCTATTAGAGTTTTAACTAGTTAGCTGCTTTTCACAAGATTGTGCCACTTTCTAATCTCATCCAACAATTACGTATTGGCAGAAATTAGATAGCAGTATTCTAAAAACATTCAAGTTGGCCAGACTAAAATATATTAGAAATAAAATTCTACCAAGAACAATCAAGAACATGGAAGAATCACGATTTAAAACTAACATTTGTTATTCTCTACCGATAAACTAATTAGCTACTCATATTAATTAAACTAAACAAACAAATAAAATATAAATAACACATAATTAACGTAATAATATAACTAACGAAATCAACTAAACAAACCAAGTAATTTATTTGCATGCAAATCAATGCTGCTGCGCAACAATGTTGCTCAGGATAACTCAGCGCCGAAATCTAAAGCAGGTATATTAAACTGAACGGAAAACTCAAAACTCCAAAACTCCAAAACTAATCCTCTAAGTCTGCGTAAGAAAACGAAAACAAAACTGATGTCTGCTACCGAAACGAAAACAAAACTAATGTCTTTGACTCAAAACTACGACTGCCCTCCACTTCTCCCAGTCTGCGTTGTAAATATACACGCAATTACCATCTCTCCGTCAGAAACGTCCTGGACTCTACCAAAAATAATTCCTTCCCAAATCTAAATTCTAATCTTATCCCTATCTAATTAAAAAATAAAATCATAATAAATCTCCAGAAATATCTCATAAATATCTCTTCAAATCAGCAAGAATATTCCATAATCAGCTTCAAATATCTCCAAAGACGGCTGTACACGGCCAAACATTGAAATTTACACTGCCCATCTTTTCGACCATAATTGCCTCCATTGCTTCCATAATTGCCCAAAACCTATAATCGGTGACAAATAACATCTAAAGTGCACATTAATATAGTAAAATCATAAATAAACCCA
The DNA here is from genome assembly GCA_032355405.1 of Rubia balearica. Classification (NCBI taxonomy): domain Eukaryota; kingdom Viridiplantae; phylum Streptophyta; class Magnoliopsida; order Gentianales; family Rubiaceae; genus Rubia; species Rubia balearica. The sequence continues at coordinate 6,608 of JAULKJ010325791.1, forward strand.
ATAAAATAACAACATAATTTATACACATCGTTATTATATATATATAAATTTATATTGGGTAAAATGCATTCATACCTCTCAGTTTCTTGGTTAGTGCACATATACCCCCCAAGTTTTCAAAAGTGCACATATACCCCCAGTTTTTCAAAAGTGCACATATACCCCTAAATTAGTTGTGACTTAAAAACTCATACCCTCCTGCATGAGTCTGACGTTGACCTTCTATTTTCCAGTGTTGGCTAATATTGAAATTACCAAAATAACCTCCGCTTCATTTTTGAAAATTTAAGGACTATTTTAACGACCATTGAAGTGGGGCCGACCTTTCATTAACATCGCTATAAAAATGCATTGTCAAAATTTTGACTTAAAAAATAGTGCAATCTAGACTAGAATTCGAACCTCTTCATCCGTAACTTGGTCGGGCGAGATTTAGTTCCTATTTCCAACCCAAATTCCAGCGGATTTCCCTTTTCTGTGTTGGATTACTCAAACGGATTCAAGATATGGGGCGAAATCCGAAATTGGTTTCTAATTTTTGGTTTTTTAGGGGGCAAAACAATCATTTCCTTTGAGTCCGATAATGACCAAAGTTGACCAATTTTCCTCATATCACCAAGGGTACAAATGCACTTTTAAAAAGTTGGAGGGTATATCTGCACAAAACCAGAAATTGAGGGACAAAAATGCACATTTTTCATTTATATTTATGATAAAAGTTTATAAAATTTAATTTAAAAAAGTAAATATGACATTAGTGGTGGGACGGAGAGTTAGTGCGGGTACCTTCCTATGCATGCATGAAACAGCAGTATAAATACCCAAGCAGAGAAACCCAGCTTCCTAAAAGACCAATATACTGGCTGAGCTGTCTATTTGTTGCATTGGAGTCCTCTTAGAAAAGTAACCATGATGTTTCAATTGCTTATCTGTAGTGTTATAGCCTCATTAGTAGTATTAGCATGGAAAGTACTGAATTGGGTATGGTTCCAACCCAAAAGGCTGGAGAAGCTGCTGCGAGAACAAGGGTACAGAGGGAACCCTTACAAATTCCTTCATGGAGACTTGAAAGAAATGTCGAAGATGTTCCAAGAAGCACACTCCAAGCCTCTCAGTCTTTCTGACGATATTGTTCCACGAGTTATTCCTCCTTATTTCCAAACCCTGCAGAATTATGGTACGCATGCTGTTTCACTGTAATTTTGAATATATTCCATCAATTTCATCCATTCATAAAGCTATGTTGCCAAACACAGAAAAACAGAGGAAGTACGTTGATTTCTCTGATTATCCCTGCTTGCCTTTGTAATTGTGCTGTAACTTGTACTGCTCGTAACACCGATCTTTTGAGGGCATTGTTTTCGAACTGTACTGATAACAAAGATTTCAACAGTGTTCAATTAATCAAAAAGTAATTTGATTCTGATTTGCAGGTAAGAAGTCATATATTTGGCTTGGACCTAAACCCTCTGTACTAGTATTGGAGCCCGAACTCATCAAGGAAGTGGCAAACAAAATTGAAGTGTTCCAGAAGCCGCAGTCAAATCCCCTGGCAAAGTTGCTTGTTCAAGGAGTTATCGCCTACGATGGGGAAAAATGGGCCAAACACAGAAAACTTCTCAACCCAGCTTTTCATACCCAGAAACTGAAGGTCGATTTTTTTTTCCTTTCAAAAACAAAACCATTTATTTGACACACTATCGAAAACTCCATGTATGCTTATATATTTGATTGTTTTCAAGCAGTTAATGCTGCCAGCTTTCTATGAGAGTACGAGCGAGATGTTGGGGAAATGGGAGGATATGGTTTCTGAGAAAGGCCAGGCAGTTGAAGTCGATGTTTGGCCGGATCTTCAAACTCTGACCAGTGACGTCATTTCACGGACTGCGTTTGGCAGTAATTACGAACAAGGAAGGAAGATTTTTCAACTTCAAAGAGAGCAGGCGGAATATTTCCTCAAGACTAGTCGTTCACTCTATGTTCCTGGATTCAGGTACCCAATACTTTTCTGGCCCACTTTTATTGTCAGCAAATTTTTTATGTGGGGATTTTTTGTATGTGGGGTGTGGGCCAAATCAAATGATGTCATGTGTTAAATAAATTAGTTATTTCTTTTTAAGTAATTTAAAACATTAATGAAGTTAAGTAGTAGGTGATTTACTGTACACGTGTCAATCTCTGATTTGACCCACACCCCCACATACAAAAAATCCCCACATAAAAAATTTTCTGCTTTTATTGTCTCACAAAAATATTTGACTGCTACACGTCTCACTTCGGTTATTTTCAAACACAGCATATCATGTGTATTTAAGTTGATAATAAATATAATGTCTTCATTTTTTATTTAAGTTGATAAATACAATGTCTAAATAAAAAATAATAATAAACAAACTAAAAAGTACCAGAGGTAACTTATGATAAAGTAACCTTTCACAAAATACACTCATAATAATTGATTTTTGTTGTTAAAATCATTAGCTTTACCCTAATTAATTAAGAAAGTGGTAAGAAACTTGCTATAGAAAATAAGATGAAGAGAATGGAGAAGAAGATAAGGATGAGATGAAGTGAGAAAGTGAGAATGAGAGGATGTCATTTCTTCATCCTCTTGAGGGGTATTTATAAGAGAAATTTAGAGGTAATTACATAGTGTTCCCCTAGGATAAATAAATAGTGAAATAATAATTATCACAAATCTAACTTATTGCTAATGAGTATTTCATTATTCATAACATTTTTATTTATTACTCCTTTTGTTTTATTTATTTATGCCACCATAGATTTAGGTGATTGGATTTAGGTGAAGAAAATGAATGGATGAAATTGAATGTAGAAAGTAAAAACTAGAATGAGTGGATGAAATTGAAAGAATCTTAACAAAAATGGAAAGAGTGTCAAACATTCATTTATATTAAATATGTCATAAATAACAAAATAGAGGGTGTATTAGAGACAATTTATTTGAATAGGCTCGTGTGTTATCTTAATTGACGTATTAATATCTATTCCGTATTATAATTGTCAGTATCAATCAAAGTAATCGCGGTAACTCTAACCCTCTTTATATACTTCTTCCATCCTACCTGAAATTTTATAGAATTTTTTTACGGTATTCAAAAAATATATTTGACCGTTAATATATTTAACTATGCATAATATCAGCAAATAAAAAGGTTAATTTTTCGAAACTACTTAGTATGACGATTACAACAATTTCACATATGATAATATTATTTCTTATAAATATGCAGCCAAAATTTGATAGAGAATTGTGTTAATAGTAAGTGGGTAATTTTAGGTAGGACAGATGGAGTATTCTATTTGGTTTTCTTATAATGGTTGACTTTCAATTTTGGGATGGTCTTTGTACTTTGGCTCCTTTCATGTTTGACACTACTACAAATTAGAGCTATCGTAACACTTTACTTATAACACTTATTCAAAATGTTACAATAGCTTATAAAGTGTTACTTAAACCTTTGAAAAGTGTTAAATAAATATTGAAAAGTGTTAACTAAAATTTAAAAGTGTTACATTATATCTAATGCAACATAACTTAAGGTAATACTAGTAAAATTGTTACTCCCTCCGTCCCAGTTCAAACTGCACACTTTTTGGTCAACTTTCTCAGGCCATGTTTGACCATTAATAAC
>JAULKJ010325820.1:0-10262 GCA_032355405.1 Rubia balearica
CCAGCTTTAGGCAGATTCGGCAACTTAATTATGGACTTTGAGAAGAAACTGAAAAAGAATACCTTGTAGGCTCCTTTATTCACTAGCAGCCACCCGTCTTTAGAACAAAGAATAGAAGCCCCACGCATCATCTCATTAATATCAACGCGGATGGAAAAGGGGAATTCCGCCAATGGAAAATGCACCATGAAACCAGATCCTGACCGCTTTTTCGCAACGAGCCACGGTGTATATCGAAGAGCTCGATCCTGGGCTTGATCCTTGTAGCAGGCCGTGGCAATACGCCAATGTTGACAAACGGCTCTAAATCGCTGGAAGTCGCCAAATCGCTGGAAGTCCTCCATCAACTTCAGATTAGTTAGGATCAACACTAGAATATCTACTGGAATATCATTACCCCAATCTCTATATTCAAAATTTGTTTCTCCGGTCATGGTCGTGATATGGTTGTGCTATATATATATGCCGTGTCTGGTTATGGTTGTGCTATATATGTCGTGTCTGATTATGCATGGACATGGTTGCGCTATATATATTGGGAGATGAGGATGGTTTTCAGGAAGGAAAAAGGAATTTGAAATCCAACTTTAATAAGGAATTTGAGTTGAAATCCTATCCAAACAAGGAATGGGAATTGGAAATCCAATTATGAAAAGGAAATGGAGTTGAAATCCTGTTCAAGCGAGGAGGCGGGGTTAAGGTAATTGTGTTGATATCCAAGTTTGAAAAGGAAAAGGAATTGAAAAGCCGCGAATGTGTGTATATATACATCAGAATTATAGCGTTTCAATAACTCAAATTTTAACAACATGGCTGAAAATGGATGCTCGATGAAGCTCCCTACTCCGCAGTTGTATCCGTGGTTGATGATTTCTCATGCCAATGACAGCTCGAGGGAGCAATCTGTAGCTTGCACCTTTTACAGTAATTTCTTAGAAAAGAGTTACTATACTACACATATACCAGAGATTAGCAGACCTGATATCAAGATAATGACCAATTACAATGGGTGGTTGGTGTTACAAGACATGACGAATTCCGAAATTTCATTGCTCAACATTGCTTCCTTGGAAAAGGTCGAGCTGCCAAATATTCTGTGGGAAGTATTAAGATGGGGTGATTATTTTGTTATGAATGCACCGCCAACGACACCAAATTATTTTCTCATAATTTTTTCACCTTCAAGATCCTGTGCACTAATTTGGCGTCTTGGTCAGCAGAAGTGGGTCAAGTTGGAGTACGACCCAGAAGAACAACTGTCTCATGTAACAATATGCAACCAGAAGATGTACGGTATAGTCCAAGCAGAATATTTTGTTGCATGTGATATTGTGGATGATACACTCGAAATCACAAAATTGGGAAGGAAACCCTCTAATAAACCTAGAGAACTGAGTACTAGCTTATATCGTCTCATTGGATCTGGAGGTGATATATTTTGGATTCAAATATCAAGGCATCCTTGGAATGACATGCCTGATGTAGAGTTCATAGATGTGTTCAAGTTTGATCAATCAAATGGAACCTGGAACGAAGTTGAAAATATTGATGATCGCGTCTTCTTTCTTAATGACTATTCTGATGCGCATCCTCTCTCTTGTTCGGTAACAGATTCAAATATGAAGAAGAATTGCATTCACTTCTTATATGGGGCAACATTATGTTCCTATGATATGATAACCAATATGTTAACCATATATAAACCTTGTCCACCTTGTCCCCGCTCTGGTGTGTTGGCAAAATTTCAATTTATTATAGTGTAGCAGTAAATGTTGCATTTTATTTTTTGGACCATGGTTCCAACAATTGTAATATTATTTCAGTCTTTTTAATCAAACCTCTTCTGCTGCCATCATTTAATTCTTTCATCTATTTTCTTTTATTTTTCTTACTTGCAGTTTAGCTGCATGCCAAACATAGCTTCTTAGTAACATAATACTCCCTTCGTCCCACTCTATATTATTTATTTACTTTTTCACGGTTTTCAATGAGTATGTTTGACCGTATATATGTCTAATAACTTATAATAATATCGCACAAAAATTGATATTTAGAAAATAGATGTTAAAACATATCTAACAATATTTCACATGATATATTTAATTATTTATATATTAATTTATATGTATGGTCAAAGTTTATGAAGTTTGATTATGAAAAAGTAAAGAAGCAATATAAAGTGAGATGGGGAGTATAAATTATGAATTCGGCTCCTCCAAAACCGTCTCATGGTAAGACGGGGTTATTTGTACTCCCTCCGTTTCTTTAACAATGTCTAACTTTCCTTTTTGGGTTGTTTCTTTTATATTGGCACACTTTCCATTTTTGATAAAATTCCTTCAATTTCACACTTTCAAAAATATTATGCGTATTTCAAAAAAATACACATGGTATCATACATACCAATAAGTTAAATATGAATTAGAACAATAATTATCCATGTACCTGATGAAAAGGTTACTAGAACTCCTCATTTCAGGATACATCATCTCAGTCTTAATTCAGGAACTAAAATACTCCCTCCGTTTCTATATTAATGACACATTTATCTTATTGACATTTTTTTAAAATAACACACTCTCCATTTTTGGCAAAATTCCTTCAATTTCATCCACTAATTATACTTTTTTACTTTCAACATTCAATTTCATCCATTCATTTTCTTCACCTAAATCTATGGTGTCACAAATAGAGAAATGAAGGGAGTAGTTATTTTTACAATTAATTTCCAAAATTAACCATGGATCATATTCAATAAACTATGGACTTTCTGAATAATTATTTAGCTAAGATCACACTTGAAATTCACGGATAATAATATATATCAATCAACATTCAAATGTACTCCATCTAGTTCACTAACATTGACACCTTTTTTTTCCACTTTTCTTAATGCATATTTGACCATAAATTTTATACAGTATATAAACAATAAAACTATCGTATGAGATACCTTTACATTCTCCGTAACATGTAATAACTAAATATCAAATTTTTATTTACCGTTATTATATCAAACTAAAGTTGTTGATGGTCAAACATACCTAAAAAAAGTGGTGGTCAAAGTGTGCCAATGTTAGTGAACCGGGGGGAGTACGATTAATTTGTGAACACGTGTCATCCATAACAATGTAAAACTACGAGTTTAAAAGATATAAAGGTTATATTAAGGTGACAAATGGGCGAACGGGTCGAATATATGTTAGGTAATATGGGTAATTAAAAATAGGGGTGGCTCATTTTGACCCATTTTATAACGGATCAAATATGAATCGGGTCAAAACAGGTCGGGTTAAACCCGCTCAACCCAAGAGTGAAAAATCATTTCACTTACGGGTTGAAAATGAGTAAATCCATGGATTTTAAACCATATATATGTATTTAAGGAATTGCCTTCCTAACGTATTTTTTCCGGTTACCCAACTCAAAATTTTACGGCGGGAGAATGGTGGAACAATCTATCTATCTATATATATATAACTAAAGAAGCAACTTTTATGACACGTGACACTATCACAGCTGCCCACATCAGTTTGCCACATCACTATTTTCCATGGTTTTTTCTTCACAAAATTTTTTCGCATAATTATGAGCTTCACTCACACATTTGTAACCGAATCATAATAATGTACTTAATTCCCCCCATTTGTAACGTAACCTCCATTATATCCAAATGGTTTCCACTTTAACTTCATAACATTTTAACTCGCACATTATCTTCTTTCCCATATTCTATGGTTCCTAACCTTGAACTGATTAAAAAATATATTACCAGAGGTTTAGCAAAAATTCTGTTTTACTGTGACTAGAAACTAAAGTTAGTAATTTTTGTTGAACGTATATCATTTACCAACAATGTTTACATTTTCTCTTTACAATGTAAGGATTGAAGGCACAATCAAACTGTTTTGTACAATGAATTTGATCCCATTCATATATTTTCTTCTTATGTACAAGAGGGAACTTGAAAAATGTTTTTTTATCCATCTATTCAGCGAATATGCTAAATGAGTAAAAACTATATTACCAGAGGTTCAGCAAAACTTAAGTGTTAAATACATCATACACTCCATTAAACCAAAAAGAGAAATCTGCTAAATTTTTTGAATAATTATGATCTTCATTCCCACATTTGTAACCGAAACATAATAATGTCATTAATTCCCCCGTAACTTAGCCTCCATTATCATGTTAATTTCCAAATGTATAACCTTCATAATGTCATTAATCCCCCATTTGTAACTTAACCTTCATTATGATGTCAAATCCCAAATTTATAACCTTAATTATGCAGTTACTTACCCCTTTCTTTATTCCAGAATTATAAATGCATCAGTACTAATAAGTGTAACAGAACATAACTATAAATAACAAATAACTTTTCACAGGAGATTACATACTATACAACAAATTCTAAACTATTTTCATCCCCTGTGTTTTGTTGCCTTCATCATTCATTATGGCTCACAATTGCTCTAACATAAGCGATTTCACACCAGTGACGGAGACGTGGAAGAAGCCAGATTTCGGTAATCGTAATGAGTACAATAGCATCGAAATGGTATTGCTGGACGAAAAGGTATAACTCTATATCTAAATTTGGTTGAACTGTCATATCTTATATGTTATTTTCGTTAATTTTTCCTTCCATGCAGTTGTAAGGCTGATAGGATTCAAGCTACTATTAAGAAGGCCTTCATGAAGAACTTTTCGCCATTGCTCGTGGAATGAGGATTATACTTGGTTTCAAATTTTGATGTTTCTGGGAATAGCGGGAATTATATGCTAGCTGCTCATCCTTACAAGATAAATTTACCAAATGAAATGTGTCAGGTCACACTCCACCTATTAATCAATACATAAATTTATTCTAATTATTACACAACATTTCAAAATCAATTCATTATAACAATTTTTTTTTATATTCGTTAGTATTATATCATCAACTATTTTCTCATACCCATCCGTGCATCTGCACGGGTGTTATCTAGTTACGATATATCGTGCATTAATATGTTGTGCATTGAGCTTCAGAAATATGTTCAGCTCTAATGACGTTGTCTGCTACCGACTAACACATGAAGAACAACTCCCAATATTTACCCTTGAGTTGTGATATTAGTTCAGCCACTTGAGTTAATCCTTTGTACCGGCAAATCTACTCATTCAACCCATATTTTTTTTAATTATCCATTTGACCCATTATTCATTTTACCCAAATTTATTCGAGTTTAAAAATAGATAACCCGCTTACCCGAGGGCTGCGGGTCTATTTTTCCACCCCTAGGTTATATTATCATCTACTCTTTGTTTCTTCTAAACATTCTAAATTGTTAACCTTTGTTAGATTGAGAAAATTTAGTCATAATCTTTGGATGAGAACCATTCTCAAATTTTCAAGAAAATTTTAGGGCCTACTAACTACACTGAATTGTAGAATCTACTTACTCATATTCTATAATACATGAAAAATATAAAGTTAAATTTATGCAATTTAACAAAACCAAAACATATGGATATGAAAATAATTAAATTTTGGTTTTGCTCCCACTATTTTATTTAAATCAATAACCCTTAAATACTGATTCGGGAATCATTTTATAATTTCATGTGAGTTAGGATCCCTGCTAGTTATTTTGACCTCGGGGGTTCCAAAAAAATAAAAATAATTTTGCAAGGTAGATACGTTTTATTAGTTACAACACTTTGTATCTCCTATATTATTAGGTTACCAACATTTAGTATGCACGTTATATAGAGAAAATGTTCAAATTGGTACCAACTTTTAAGTGAAATTCACAGTTTGGTACCCTATTCTTAGAATTGTGCTTAAAAGGTATCCACATTTTCATAAATGTCATGAAAAAAATACCTTTTAGCTAAAAGTGGGTACCATTATGGCACAATTTTGATCCAAATTGGTACCCAGTTTTTGCTAAAAGGTACCCTTCTGAGACATAAATGAAAAAGTGGGTACTTTTATAGGATAAATTCAAAATTAGGGTACCAGACTGTGAATTTTAGTTAAAAGTGGATACCATTTTGGACAATCTCTCCATGTTATACATGTCACCTAACTCTTTGCCTTGAAACATATGACTTTGAGGATACCCAACAAATCACAAGTCCCATGAAGTTGAATCCAATATTCAGAGATCACATCTCATAGCATCAAACACATCATAGATTGAACGACCTTGAGTAATTCCCAGCAAATCAATTCGCACGATGATGGTTGTAATGTTGTAATAATGGAAGAAAACTATATAACTTAATATTTCCCGTCAAACCACGTAATTTTGAGCAAACTCATCAAATTCTATGTTTTGTTAAAAGGCCTGTTATTCGAATATCATCTCATATTTGACTAGCAGAAATTTGCCCCTTGGCAGAATACACTATGGGGATTCCTAGCAAGTGAAATTCGCACGAAAGTTCTATTTCTACTAAATAATGGAAAGGTATATAGGGGATTTTATTTTATCATACAATGGTATTTTAAATATTTAGTGGCATACTATATGCAAGGAAATAATCATATTATTTCTAACATATTATTATTTGAACAAATAATAAAGGAAATGTCACATATTAACATTAAATTATTTAACCACTAAAATGATTACACCGTCATAATTAATCACAAAGTATGATATGTATAGTTATGAATCTCTAATCAAATTAGAGATGCAGTTATTAATAGATTTGGATTTTTCACATAATATTTAATTAATTCAAATTCAAAATTTATCATCTATAAATCATAAACTTTTAATTAGGCTATTATGATGATGAAAAATCATGCTTGTCAACTTTTAACTTAATTCAAATTATTAATTTAATCATATTTGAAACACATTCGTACCTAAAATCCTTCTAAAGTTTAAATCTAGTTTAAAACTTTAACTCATACAGTTACAAAATTTCAACTAATTGAAATTATAAAGAAACTATTTAAAATTGTCAAATTTTAAACCATTTAAAATAAGACAAATGTGTCAATTGTGAAAATATTAATCACATTTAATAACTATAAATTTTGATAAACAACTAAATATTAATTGAAATAATATTTAGAAAAATATTCTTTAAATTATAATTACAATATAATTTAAATATTAGTTCATGTTCATGAACGTATGCTTTTGATTCACAATCAAATCAAGAATTTTTTTAATATTTAAGATTTGAAATTATTTTCAAACTTAAAATATTTATGTCACAATTCGAATGTTAATTTTCAATTAAGTTCATATTTGTTTGACATATAAATCAGATTAATAAACAAATGTTGAATACGAGTCATTTATGATGTTATAAACTCATAACATTCGTAAAGACTTAACGGTTAAACACAATTAATCATATTATTTGCAGTCAAACTTAATTCGACATATAAATCACATTTATAAACTAATGCCGAATGTGAGTCATTTATAATATTAAAAACTCATACTATTCGTAGCCGTTCAACAATTAAATACAATTATTTAAGAATGATGGGTTTTTCTGTAGTAGAATATATTCACCAAACAGAATTTCTAGCGCACAACGGAGTTCCCAATGGCTGCAGCACCACACATGCAGCGAGTTCTGAGGACAACTTTCTTATGGTGATAATTACTTATGGGCTAGAGTAGATATGTGTTGTAACATGACTTCCCTAAATGACGGCATGGTTTAGGTTATTCTGTTTTAGTTTGTTTTTATGTCTTTTTCTAAGTGTACTATTACTTCTCTCGCGACTCTGGCGAGACATGGATGACATCCCGCCGTGCTTATTGGAGAAATCCAGCGACATCCTCCAAAAAGGTTCACCAATCAGAACTACAGAGTTGTGCCAACCCGGTGTGGATAAATTCTAGCCAACACTGAATAAAGATGGAGGCATGCAGTATTGGACTGCTTCAAAACAAAATGGAACTGCCCTTGACACTCCTTCAACACACTCATCGATGATTGGAGAAATCCAACTGCAACCTTTTCAAACTACAAAGCTCTCGCAACCCGATGAAGACAAATTGGAGGTGCGACTCGAATAGCAGATTGCTAATATGGCACATGAACCTAATGATAGGTCAATTTGTGGGAGGCTCACCCCACAATGTGTGAGCCCAAACAGTTTCAAATGTTTTAATAAATCAGTTATAGTTTTTAGCTAAGGGTTGTGTGACCTAAACCTAGCGCAAATGTGTAATGATCTTGCAGTTAATGAGAATGAGTACGACACTTTGTTTGAAAAAATACAATTAATTAAGATTTCAATTTTTTACAATAATTGCATTTAAAACTTAATTGACATATAAATCATATTTATAAATGAATGTTGAATGCAAATTATTCGATACGAATGTCAAAACTACCTCCATAGATGAACACATGCCAAAACTTGATCAAACGTTCAAAGGATATGTTCGGGATCCTCAAATAACATGGCGAGTACTATGACTAGGGCAAGAATGAAGTTTAGAGGTGCGGCGTTGAATGGTTTGATTGATCTTTTTCATGATGAAGAGTTGAAGACTAAATAAAAAATGTCTTGAATTAATTGTTCAAGAGTTTCGAAGCGTGAAGAACACCACTATACTCTTTTCCCCACCGGATCTTTTAATGAGGTAGGGTGATCATTGTAAATTATTTCATTTTAGATAAAGCCATTAAACTCGGTCATGTGGGCTTTGGAAGAGTTTAATTTCGGCTGGTCTTCAATTAGGGTTTACAATATTCAATTCTGATTTGATTAGAATTAGATTTGGTAAGATTAGAGAAGGCAATATTCATTCAAGACTTAGCTTGGTGAATTTAGGCCATATATCTTTTTATTTTAGGAATTTTAGTTAGATATGATTTTAGTTTCTTAAAACTGCCATAAGTCTTTTCAGTTTCTGACGGGAATTACCAAATCTTGTTTTCTTTCTGATTCAAGTTGGCCAAACTATACCCCATAAATAGGGAGGCCATCCACTAATTTTAGACACCTTTTATCAATCATATATTCAAAATTTGAGTTATTATTCTTTTCTAGCGAGCGATCCATTGTTGCTTAATCCAGCAGGTTAATTAATTTAGCAATACTCTTCAAAATTGTGAGCTAATCATGCAGGCTAGTTATTGAGCGATTTGTGCAGTTGTGACTAGGGTGTGCAAGATTACCTTCATTACAGTTAAGAAACCATCAAAATTCTGCAATCCAGAATTTTCGCAAAGAGATTAATATCATCATTCATGATATAAAAGATTCATAACATTGATAATCGTTCGACATTTAATCTTAATTAATTATATTAAAATTCACTAATCTCATTAATTTAATTTTGCATCAATTGGTAAAAGTTTTAATCCGAATTAAGAACTTTTAACCAATTGTAACAATTAAATTTAATAATGTCGTAGTTACAAATATATTTGATTTAACACTTCTAAAATTTCCTCAAACTTTCCAAGAAAGGCTTGTGGAAGGGTCACAAATGGTCCCACTTAAAATCTTCGATCATTACTAAGAATTTCTTGGTCATTGATGTGATACCTATATAATTTCCTCAAAATTCCCTAGAAATGGTTATGGAGGAGTCACAAACGATCCCTCTTAAATCGCCAGCTTCTTTAAACAGAATTCTTGGTCATTAACAAGAAGTAGTTCGTTAATTATTTAAAAATTATTAAATAGATTTATGACTTCTAGAATTTTCACGAAATATTTAAAGACATATGGAGGGGTCATAAATATCCCACTTTAATCTCCAGCCAACTTATACAAAATTTCCTAGTCTATTTGGAAGTCGTCATTTAAATCTTTATTCAAAATACTAATAATTCATAAATTATGACAAATTTTTTTAGTAAGAAGTGGTTTTTAAATCTTTTTTATGTTTTCCTTAATCACATTTAGTTAAATTAAATAATATTAAATTAAATCATAATAAGTTATAAATTACAAAAATTAATCACATTTAATCGTATTAAATGGTATTAATCATATTAAATTGTAATAATCGTATTTAGTTTGATTAAATCATATTAATCAATTAAATTACACTAAGACATTTAATCGTATTAAATTATCTTAATAGTATCAAATCATATTATCACCACAATTAATAAAACTTGATTAATCATATTAAATCTTATTTATATTTGGACAAAGTATTGGGAAAGACCGTCTTTCCATAACCTTATTGAAAGACGGGTTTAATTAGAATAATAAAAGGTAAAATGTCTTAGTTGCAATATTAAAGTTTTATTATGAAACATGTAGTAGTTAT
>JAULKJ010325830.1:0-10261 GCA_032355405.1 Rubia balearica
CAAGTTACAAATGAGCATTACTCATTAGTATTAAAGTCTACTAAGGATTAATTATACAATTTCAATTTTGTTATGTTTGCTGTACCATATAGAGTAGAGGATACAACATAAAGGATAATAAGTGTTTATAGAACTTAAAAGTACATGTTTATCAAATTAGTTATGGCGGAATATAACTAAATAAAGTAGTATAACACAATTAAGAAAATAAATGAGAAATAATATTCATTAAAAATCTACTTAGGGCTGATTATACTAAGCCAGCATAGTTATAAAAAAACATGTCTAATTAATAATTAGTATTAAGTTATAAGACTCATAATTTACTATTAGTAAAATATTTAATTTCTTTAGTTAGTCGGTCAAATTTTTTATATAAAGTAAATAGTTCTAAAGGGATTTATTGGTAATATACTAATATTGCACTTAATTAAGAAAAAAGTGAGAATTCATTTGTATAAAACGTTTATAATGAACCTATATTTATATACTAATATTAATAACATATTTTAACAATAAGCCTATGCATTATGCACATATACAATATTTTTAACAAGATAACAAGTTTTCTTTTTCATTTTAGAAGATCGAAAGTATACATTAAAAAATTGACTACACAAAATATCAAATGTACCTATATGATATATATAAGAGATTAGTTCATCGAGATATTTTTTTTTGAAAAATAATATATTAAAAAGAGTATTCATTTTCATTATAATAATGACATGTTTACTATATTAATCTGATCAAGATCCGAATTGAATGTATCGAAACTCGGGGAAACTCGACCCGAAAGAGAATGTACCAAAAAAGTACCAAAACCAAACTGACTCAAACCAACTTGAGCCGAATACGATTCAAAAAATGTAAACTCGAACTATACTTGAAATTGAAAAAACCGATCCAAATCTGATCCGAACCCAATTCAAAAAATTCATACCCGAATTTACCCAAAATCGAAACAACCTGAACCAAACCCGATCTGATCTAATAATGTTTAAAACATCGAATGACACCTAAACCCGAACAAACCCGATCAAGATCCGATACCCCGAATACAAAACAATATATCGAATCATACCCAAACTGATTAGGCCTCACCCGGATCCGACCGAAAAGACCCATTTGCCGGATGTAGGTAGTAAGTTAATTGGTACCTTATTTTGACTCAAAATACTAGCCCTAGATATATCCACTATCCTTTGATTTTATCTCTTCTTTCTCTGATCCCACATTTCTTGACCCTTTCTATTTTCAAAGAATTTAGATCGATTTCCTCTCTTGATTTTGTCTCTCCCAGCCCAAAGTTCATTTTATCAATTTCCTTCTTTCCCGACGAACCCAAAGCGATGTGTCTCGGTGCCGATAAGAAGATGGAAAGTGGTTGGGCAGGTAAAGATTTGTTGAATTTTGTTTGGTATGATGAGTTATACATTGGTGTTCTTTGATGGGTACATGGTGATGGTGGTACTAAGTTTTTTGTGTTTTATTTTACATGTGTTCATTGATCTATCTGGGTACAGTGGTGGTGGTTTTGAACAGATGAAGATTCTGATGGTTAATTGAGCTGTATTGTTGAGTTATATATTGGTTAATAAATATTTATTTTTATGGTGTTTATGGTGATTTGGTTGTAATTATTTTCCAAGTTTGAAGATGATACGAGTATCAAAATATCATTAATTACAGTTTTCTTAGTTTAATTTAATTTAATTTAATTTTAGTTCATGATTATCACGGTCATGTTGGCCCATTTGGCCTCATTTGTATTTTAGAAATATTTAATTCTGATTAGATGATATAAGGTTAGAATATACTCTCCCCGTCCCGGAATAATTGGCACATTTTATATTTTCGTTCGTCCCACATAAATTGGTACACTTTAATTCTTACCCAAAATGGTAAATAATATGTTGTAAAATTCCTACAATATCCTTTTTAATTTCAACAACTTTATGGTTGGCCCCAATGCTTTCCCAAAATATCCCTACTTTTTCACAATTATTCTTTGCCACTTCATCTTGCATAAAATATCGAGACACATTTCAATGTGCCATTTATTCCGAGAAGGAGAAAGTATTAGGTATTATTCGATTCTAACTTATCTAGTGTTGATTAGATTTTATCTGGCAAGATTAGATAAGGAAATATTCATTCAATACTTTATCTTGATGAATTTGGCCATAATTAAGTCTAAGTAAGATATTTTAGTTTTATATGGTTATACTTTCTTAAAACTGCAATAAGTTATTTCAGTTTCTGCTACGATTTACCAAATCTTACCTTCTTTCTATTTGTGATAGCCGAACCTACGTATTATAAATAGGGGATGATTTTGAACACTTTAAAACAACAACTTTATCATTAATATATTTCAGAATTTGAGTTCATATTATTTTCTTATTAATCGTTAAACCATTAGGTTTTTTCATTATAAATAATGCTTAGAACCGTTGGATTCTTTGTGTCTAGTGCAATTAGTGCTTGGTTTTAGGGGAATTAATCCCCGGTGTTAGTGAAGATGATAAAGTTGTTTTCTTATCTAGACATCATTTGTGTCTTGTCGATTTCCAAAGGGTGCTTCGATCAACATTCATTAAGAGCACTTCTTCAAATTGCACATCCAGAATCTTTACAAAGAGATTTCTATCAATTGGTATCAGAGTTGTTCACACATCTCTGTTACTTTGTTTTCATTTAGCACGCGCGCCAGATTCATGAGTCCACCGCCGCTAGTTCTTCGTCAGCACATGAAAACCACACCCAGGGTAATACAGACGCATCCTCTTCTAGCAAACTCATCTCACGATATTTCAAATTATTGCAAGTGAACCTATTATGTCACAAGAACTTTAGTATCTCACGAGTTGAAACCAAGTCACCTCAGTTTCCTAGTTAGAGCCTAGTCACTAGCTAGTCAGCACTCTGTCACTACCTAGTTATCATCCATTCACCATTTTTTTAGCAGGACTTCGTAAGGATGGCGGCACACGTTTTTCTCCATTTACTTTTGAAGATCATTCACGTTTCGAGAAAGAAAATTTTCGACCTCGGAGGGAATGATACATGTATCAAAATATCATTTATTACAGTGTTCTTAGTTTCATTTTATTTTAGTCCATTATTATCACGGACGTGTTGGCCCATTTGGTGATAAATTCATGGCCTCATTTGAATTCTAACTTATCTAGTTTTGGTTATATTAGATATGGTAAAATTACTTAAGGTATTCATTGAAGACTTTATCTTGATGAAGTTAGCCAAAGTTAGGTCTAAATAAGGTATTTTAATTTGATATGGTTTTAACTTCTTTAAACTGCCATAAGTCATTCCAGTTTCTTTCAAGATTTACCAAATCATATTTTTTTATATTTGTGATAGCAAAACTTAAGTACAATAAATAGGGGATGGTTTGCAACATTTTAAAATAAAAATTTTATCAATCATGTATTTCATAATTTGAGTTCATACTCTTTTCTTATTAATCGTTAGGTTTGTCCATTATAAATTAGTGCTTGGAACCATTGTTTTCTTTGTGTAAATTTGGTGCAACTAGTGCTTGGGTTCAGTGGAATTCAGACCTTGTGTTAGTGAAGATCGTAAAGTTGTGTTCTTGACTAGACTTCATCTGTGTCTTCTGGATTTAAAGGGAGTGTTTCGATCAACCTTGGTTAAGAGTGGTTCTTCAAAATTCCACCACTACTGAAAAGAGGTACATAGGCAATAGTATGTCAGTGTTGGGAGAGAAATACCGGTGCTATGAACTTCATAGGCACCGATAATTTAACAAATGAACACCGGTGCCTGTGAATAAATCCAGCACCGGATCACTGAATACCAGTGCTAGATACTAGTACCTTTGAAGAAAAAATGTCTGAATTTGATTTTTTAGCACTGGTTTTGGCTGAATGATATATACCGGTACTAATACTAGTGTCTTTGATCGGATTAGTAATTTTTACGGGTAAAATTGTAGTGCAAAAATAGCTAGCATCGGTATAGGTTATAATATACCGGTGCTGGGAGTGCATTTAATGCTCACCCACCCTTTTTCTACAAGTAAAAGGGGGATTTTTGGGAGAGATGGTTCATTAATTAATGTGTAGAAAGGTGTGTTAGTAATATTTGGTGGCCACGATGTAATTTACAAAACCTGTGTAGAATTAATCATTTTTTTGTTTCGAGGCCTCTCTATTCCCGTGTTCAGGCTCAAATTGGTAAGTCACAATCATTTCTTGGTGAAATGCATTTTGGTGTTGCCAATTTTATGATTCGACGCCTCCAACTTTATTGGAATAACCTAAGTGCAGAATGTAAAAAAAATTACCCGTAACTCCAAATTGAAATTCCCTCGAACGTGATCCTACCATAAACACCCCAATGTATTTTCCATGTCTGTAAGGAAATATTTATCAAAAATCGAGCACAAAAATATATCCATAATCCTTTCCGATTTCACTTTGCAGTTTCCAAGTAATCAACCACAAGTTACTCTAGAACATATGCTAGCGCTTCTCAATGTATCACAAAATAAATAATTTAATTTATATGTCTATATTTAGGCAATAATAGCAAAAAATGCATTTTGGAGCAATGGGTAGTGAGATAACACAATTTTGGGCCATAGTATTTTTTTTAATGAACGGTTTTCATATTATAAATCAGTCCAAAAAACATTTACAAAATTTTGATCTTTTCTCCCAATCTATTACAATCTTCTCTCTTCTTATCTTTTTACATCACTTTCTAACTTCTACTAGTTTCTTCTTCAAAATCATACCCTTTCTTCCTTTGCCTCCATTTTGCCTCAGTTTTTAGCTGAATATCATCACCTTTGCCTCAAGTTTCCTACCTTCAAAGCTTCTTCGGTTCCTTTCCTACCATATTCCATATAAACAGGATACATGCTTCCCCTAATTTGCTCTATTTTCCTTCTGATCATCATCCGCAACTTTCTTTTCAGTTCTCTCATTGAGCCAAACTGAGAAATCTTCAGTGCAACCAAAATCTCCTTCGGGTATTCACACTCATAGAAAAGGTGATGAATGGATTCCTATGTTTTCTGGCATAAAACACTATCATTATCGCCTGATAGAATCTTAGAAGCTTTCAATCTGTCAGTTGTGGGCAGTTTCCCATTGATTAATATCTACAGGAAAACTATTTCTTTAGGCAGAATCCATTTTTTCCATATTAACCTGGACTTATGCTTGTTTTCCTTCCCTCCCATCATCATGTTATATACAACACATATCTTCATTTTCCCTCGGTCGTTCAAACATAAGCTCGACTTAGGAAAATAGCCATCCCTCATCTTCATCAGTTCCCTCTAAGGCCAGCTTTGTGTGATAGAAAACTTGTAATCTCCAATACTATCTCTTTTTAAATAGTATTCTTGAACCCATTTTCCCTAAAGAGTATCCTTTTTTTTGCCAGATACCAAAGGTGCTTACACAGAGAAACTCTATTCCATATTGAGGGATCTATCAACCCCAAGCAACATTTCTTCTTTTCTCTACATAAATTGTTCCAGGCTACTGCAGTGAACCCTCTTTGTCCCTCTTCTCTTCCCCACTGATAATTAGAACACAGTTTGACCACTCTCTTACGTATTTCTTCTGGCAGATTCATCACACTAGACCAATACACTATTATACTCAGTAATACTCCTTTAATAAGTTGCATTTTACCTGCATATGCCAGGTTTTTTACTTACAAGCTTCTGATCATTTCCTTGATTCTGTCAACCATCATTTCACAGTCTGATCTGATCCATTTTACTGAGGAGATAGGCAGGCCAAGATAATCCATTGGCATCCTTCCTTGAAAAATTTTCAGAGTTAGGGCTAGATTCTTCTTCTGCTGCTCATCTATCCTTGAGAAGTAAATTTTTTTTATTTTCCTTCATTGAAGGAGAGATCTGAAACCAGCATAAAGTTAGCCAATATTTTTTTATCCCGTCCATGGAACAAGATAAGATCGTCTGGAAACAAAAGGGAATGTATATTAACTTTTTTGCATCTCTGATGGAACTCAATCCTCCCTTGCTTGTATTCTCTGTTCAACATTCTTGTTAGATATTCCATTCCTATCAGAAATAGGAGTGGAAACATGGGATCTGCTTGCTTCACCCCTCTCCTTGCTTTAAAACTTTCTATCAACTGGTCATTCATGTTCAGACATATATCAACCTCCATGACACTCTCTTTAATCTATTCTATAACCTGCATTGGAAACTTTAACTCCTCCAGCCATTTCAAAATGAATTCCCAATTCAGGCTACCACCTTGTTGATAGTCACCTGAGTGACATAACTTTTCTTCATCTTCTCCACATTGTACCTGTCAGTAACTCCTGGGCTAAGAGTATATTGTGAGCTATTAACATGTCTTTCACAAAAACACACTGGTTGTTGCTTATGATTTCAGGGAGCAATTTTTTCAACATGCAACAAATAACCTTTGTAATGTTTTGTAGATCACAGAACAACAGGCTATTGGTCTGTAATCTACTAGTTTTTGGGGATGGGGTATTTTAGGTATCAGTGTTAACACTACAGTTTTTTAACTTGACTGGAATTTTGTCCCCCTTGAAGAACCCCTTTACTGCAGTAATCACATCCTTTCCCACCATCTCCTTACAATCCTTCAAAAATTGCTTGAATAACCATCTAAGCCAAGGCTCTTATGAGAGTTAATGTCTCTCATTGCTTTACAGATCTCCTCATCGCTCACAGGTTTCATCAGCTCTACCTGCTTTTCAATACTCATAAGTGCTCCATAAGACACTATTTCTTGATCCAGTCTCCTTGTTTTTTTTCCACCCCCAATTGTTTCCTGAAATGTTGAATGAAAGTTTCCTCCACTTCAGCTTGATCTGTGATCAATAACTCCTTTTTTTGTTGCTAAAATGTGGTTTTTGTACTGTCTCATTGTCAGAGATGCATAAAATAACTTCATTGGCCCATCCCCATCATTTAGCCAATATGCCTTTGTTTTTTGCCTCATATAGCTGAATTCTGCTCTATCACCAATACTCCCAAAATCTCTTTGATTCTGTTTTCTTAAAGGTTTCTCTAGTCTAGTAAGTAAACCTGCAAGATTACTTAGGTTTTGTATTTCTTTTGGCTTCCATACCCCTGCTACAATCTCTTTGAACAAACCTGATGATGCCCGAATATTAAAGTACTTGAAAGGTTTATGCCTTTTAAGTCCTCCTGATTTAAACTTGACAATCATAGGTAAATGATCCGAAAACAGATCATTTTTTACCTCACAGAAAGCCTCATTCTTCTTCTCTACCTAGGTATCATTTATGATGCCCCTGTGTATCTTGCTTGTGATTATACCATTTCCATTCCTTTTGTTGCACAAGATATAATAAGCCCCTATAGTTTTTATCTGCACCATATTCAGTTCCTTCACAACCTCTTACGAGTCTACTATTTCACTTTCAGCTACAAAGCTTCCTCCCAACATGTCTTCTGGAATTAAGAGGGAATCAAAGTCCCATATTACCAGCCGAGCCTTTTTCCTACTTTTTAAACTAATCAAGAACTCCCATAGTGGTTTCCTTTTCTCCCCCGTGTTTTATCCATACACTAAAGTGCAGAAAAAACTTCCACCACCATCCTTCCTTATACATTCCATGTCACACCATTGATCCCCTTTTACTGCTGATACTAACATCATAGTAGTCCTCTCTCCATGCTGCCCAAATTATGCCCCCTTTCACAATATCACTATTTGAACACATTTTCCATCCTAAACCAATTTTCCTCCATGTTTCCACCTCCTTATCTATTTGTATTTTTGTTTCAAATAAGCCAAGAATACCAGCTTGATTAGTTATGCAAAACCTCTTTATCAAGCTTTGTTTTCTCCCTTTATTAATACCTCTCACATTCCATGCTATTAGATTAGCAGCCATCAGGGGGTTTATCCTTTGTGCTCAGATCTGTACTCACCTGAACTAGAGGTATAAACCCACCTTCCTCCATTCTCTTGCTACTTCCTCCTTTCTCTGTAGCATATTCAGTCAAGCTTTTCCTCAGTTCTTGCTTCCCCTTATGACCTTTTACTTTTCTATTTTACTCTACTCAATTCCCAATTTTTCTTACTGGTAAATAGAGCTGAGTTTTCTTTTAATATTTCAAATGGACCTTCTCGTCTTTTCTCCTGCATTCAAATTCACAGTGGCTATACATTCTGTAGTGATTGCATTTTACAGGACTCCATTCATAAATCACCTCCTGTTTCATGGTGGTTTTCCTCTCATTCACAAAATTTATATCATTAGGCACTGATTTAGAGATCTTCATGTCTAGCTTAACCCTATCAAAGCTAGCCTCTCATTATCTAAATTTTCCTTGTCTAAGAAGATAGGTTTTCCCAGGGACTTACTATTTTGCTTATGATCAAAGGTTTCTAGTGTTTCAAAGGTAGATTAGGTAACCTAACCCAAACTGGGACTGATTCAGGCTCATTTAAATCTACATCAGGTTCCCAGGCTTTTACTATGACTAGTTTTCCATCAAACATAATCGTACCCATTTCTACTATCTCTTCTCTACATGCCTTGGAAAAAAATTCACAAGAAATGTACCTTTATGGATCTGCCAGATCTTCAACACCTTCTTCCCCCCCTCCCACACTCTCATCAAAAAACCTTCCATGACCTTGTACGGGGGGTTAGAGCCCAAAATTTTGCACACAACACTTGTATCCCACTGTTTGTAGCTCTTTTCCACATCTGCAATCATGATCACTCCCATCTCAATTCCCCCCATATTCATTGGGTCATAGTCCTTGACTTTGTTTTGCTTATCATCAAACAGATTACTCCAATTTTCTCTCCTTCCACATCTACTCTGTCTCCCCAAGATATCTGTTTTGAGATCGCCTCCAATTATATACCCCCTTTCTCCAGTGCTAATTTCCCCACTAGAGTTTCTTGAATTGCATTCAGTACGACTAAATTTCCTCTTTTCTCTCCATTGTAAACTTAACTTTCTTTCCTTTTTCGGTCGACCCATTCCTTTCCATCTTTCCTTTTCCCTTTGATTGGACAACTTCTTCTTCTTCTAGCTTCAAGTTAGTTTCTTTGGCCCTCTTATTTTACCTGATTTCCCCATCGGAGACGATACTTGGAGCTCTTCGATCAAATGAAAAAGAAGATCCAAAGCTACACATAGTAGTGGTGTAATCGCCCACAGCTATGCAAAGAACAACGCGTTCCGGGCCATAGTGTTTTTTTCCAAGAATTTATAGAAGTAATCAAGGTTGACTTTCGAGGCCCTTTTGTTCACTCATACATGCCCAAATTGCGGAGTTGCGATCGTATATTATTTAACTACATTTTGGTTCCATCAATTTTGTGATTCGACAACTCCAACTCTCTCAGAGGGAACTAAGTGTAAAAAGTAAAAAACTTTACCCGTAAGTCCAAATTGAAATTTTCTGGAACACGATCCTACCATATAATCCTCAATGTATTTTCCATGTTTATAAGGGAATATTTATAAAAAAATTGGGCATGAGAACATATCCAAAATCCTTTCTAATTTCACTTTTAATTTCTAAGTAATCAACCATAAGTTTATTTAAAACATGTACTAGCGTTTTTCATTAGTTCACCCAAAATATAATTTGTTTTATATTTTTATATTTAGGCAAGAATAACCAAAAATGTGTATTTTAGGGAAAAGGGTAATTGGGCAACACAATTTTGGGTCACGGTATAATTTTCCAAAAATTATGTTTTACGATCTTCTGTTCACCCACTATAGCCCAAAATTTACAAACGTAATTGTCTCTTATTTAATTGCTTTCTGGTTTCTCTAAATTTGTGATTCGCCTTCTCTAAATTTCTTCTCATGGACATAATTGTAAAAATGAAAAGGTTAACTTAGAGGGAAAAATGTACTACCATCGGCACTATATTTAAGTCATACTTGTTCTACGGTGTAGCAAGAAAATGAAAATTTTGAATTTTCGTCCAATATTTTTGTGTGATATTTTAAGAGCACTGGTAGGATCATTGTAGGCACCAGTCATACTAGCAGTGCAAGGTACTTAGAATATTTTTCTTCTCTTTGCTCTCGGGAGGAAAAAAAATTAAAACTCTCATTTAAAGCTGCTTGGGAGGTCATCATCGTACCTCTCAAAGATGTAATTTATAATCCCTATTGCTTACTAAATACAATTAAGTAGATAGTTTGGCAAGTCGGGGTCGTCCACAGAGAAGAGGGATATTTCCA
>JAULKJ010325857.1:0-10260 GCA_032355405.1 Rubia balearica
TTATATGTGACTAGAGATATTTACGGTTAAACATGCTTATTGAAGATCCTGAAAAAGTAAATAAGCAATTTAAAGTGGGACGGAGGGAGTATATTGCAAGGATATCTGAATTACATGTCATCCAGACTGATCGTCTGTACTATTACAGATCAAAGATCCAATAAAAAACTGTAACATCGCCCACGGGGATATAAACTTGCTTCCCGCGAAAATCATGACCACTTGGCAGAGAGTTGCATATCACGCATCAATATCACTGTGACAAATAGGAATCTTCTACAACTATAACACCACTTGATCCAACTACGATCTATGTTGCACAAACAATAACCATATTGAGCAACACAAATATGACAAATCCTAATTAATGGAGACCCAAAATTAAAATAACAAACAAAATTATGAACACACAATCTGAACAATCAGATCGAGAACAAGTAAGTTATAAAATTACCCTTTTGTTTACCAAGTAAGGTTATAAAATTAAGAAACTTCAAATGAATCAATAAACAAATCGTATTTAATTTATTTAGCAACCTAAATAAAATCTAATTATAAAAATTAACGAATTTTTAAAAATAAAGGAAAATATTTTTTGGGACACTAGAGGCCCGTGGCACCACGACGATTGGTATTGTGCAATTTTTTTACCATACTTTTAGAATATCGTCAATGTATATTGTATATATTGAATGCGTAGTTTAATATGATTATTTATGCATTATAATATTTATATTTAATTACGATTAAATTATAATAATACAAAATCTAACATAAAAAATGCACTTATTTGTAAATACACAAAACATCGCTAAAAGTTCAGCATCACGTTACTTTATGAATACCATTTAATTTATTTGTGCCATAATTAGGATTCCTTTACATTAAATGAAACTTTCAAAAACTAGCTAATCAAAAAAACTTTCAATTTTTAAAAATTGACTAAAACAACAATTGGTTTCTTTGAAATATTTTGAACTATTTTTAAGTTTAAACAGATTTCCATACAATTTTCTAACATGGGGGCTTAGATGAGAGAAAACCCCGTTGTCTTAGCGTATAAAGTTAAAGGCAAAGTTTATGGGAAAAATCGCATATGGAAAGATATGGTTGAATTATAATTATAGAAATGTAAAATATATTAGTTGCAATATCAAAAATTATTAAGCAACGTGTAGTAATTATGAGTTTTTGACCCGATTAATGCAACCTGTATATTTTATCTTAATTTCTTTTAATTTGTAGTTTAAACCTTGATTTTTGCATAACTTGTGAAAATATAGCCTTTTAAGAGACAGACTCTAAAGTTAAATGCTATTTTCTCCAAAATGATTTTTTTTGTGAAAGAGAAACAATTTATATAGATTTTTCAACGAAAAAGTTGACTTTGGAAGAATAAATATTTGATGAATCTGTCTCTTGAAAAAAGGTCTTTCCATAAATCATGGAAAAATCAAGGTTTAAAGTAAAAATTAGAAGAAATGAAAATAAAAATTTTGAGTTGCATGAATCGGGTTGTAAAATATATAACCAGTACACGTTGCATAATTTTAATATTGTAACTAAAACCTATTACGTTTTATTATTCTAAATAAACCCTGTTTTTACATAAACTTATAAAAAGAGAGTTTTTCCCAAAACTTTGCCATATTTATACACTAACCAATTGTATATTATACAATACCGCTAGGATCACGTAAAGATTTAATTATATTCCCAGATTTATCTCGTAGGATCTCGTAACTTTCTACTTTATATTCCCAAAAAATAAATAAATAATATATTAATAATATAATATTTTGAAAACTCTAAAAATTAACAATAGGAAACTGCACAAATGGTGGTGGCTATCATTATTCATGCTATGTCGTTAGAGGTTGTGACCGGATGGTCCCAATTGACATTTATGTTTTTGGTTCTCCACCTACTGTTTAGACCCTTCTCTATGAACTTCTCTAGATGTAGAAGAAAATCGATAGGCGCAAGGAATGTGATATGAATCTCCTTGCAAACATTCTGCATTGTGAAAATTAGATCTTTGTCTACACTAGGGTTTTGCCCAACCTAGTATAAACGCACAAAATTCAAGCGTCTACCCCGCAGGGTACACTCAATTCTGACTTGCTCCCTAAATAGCCCCGCATGTTTAAATCACAAGGGTTCTTCGTTCACTAACTAGCCCGCAAGATTAGTTCACAAAGGATATTAAAACTTAATTAACCCGCAGAATTAAGCAACAATGAAATGAGTATAACTCAAAATTCTGAATATTTGATTGATAAAAAGGTGTAAAATTCGTTGGTTCATTCCCCTCTATTTATAGGGTAATTTTCGAACCAATACCCTAATTACAATTGGAATTTGATTCAACTTACGATAGATTTAAGAAGTTAAAATCATATCTAACTAAAATACCTAATTTAACCATGTGTTAAACATGTTTCATCCGTGATTTCTTCAAGAAGAAGTCTTGAAGAATTCTACCTTATCTAATCTTATCAAATCTAATTCTACTCAGAATAAAACTGAATATTTTAAACACTAATTAAAGTATTACCAAAACTCTTCTAAGGCAACATGGCCGAGTTTATGGCTTCATTAATAATAATAAAAATAAACTAAAATGATCACACTACCTCATTAAAAAATCCAATGGAAAAAGAGTATAGTGTTGACCTCCTTAAAACACTAAACTAAGAAATATAATAAATGATATTTTTGAGATAGTATCATTCCCTCTATGGTTGAAAAGTTTCATCCTCGAAACGAGAATGGTCATCAAAAATAATATGTAAATCTACATCCCACACCATCCCTGCGAAGTTCTACTAATAAACGGTTTCTGATGCTGACTAGGCAGTGATTGGAATGCTGATGTGTCAAAAACTCGTGAGATAAGGAATAGCGGACGAGAAAATCAATTAATTCACGGAAAATTGATCACATCGTGATAAATTGAGTGTCTCGCGATATGAAAATATGGCCCGTGCGTATTACGCGAGTCCCAGACGCACTTTCAATGGGATGCGAGCGTGAATCTTACGCGCCCTTGTTGCTGCTCGCACGTGCTTTCCACGCACCGCCAATATTCTTCTCTCCTTGACCTTCGTCTGCACTGATCGGTAAGTTGAAGTCGTAATCCGGAGATAATGGAGTAGGCCCAGTTGTCTATGCAAACGGCTCCAAAGAAAAAAATGTCGAGGGAAGAAGAGTATAGTGTTGACCTCCTAAAAATACTAAACTAAGAAAAATATAATCAATAAAAATTTTGATATCGTATCACTTTACGTTGTTGAGGATCTGATTTATAGCAGATGATGTTCATGAAATCCAGCATGATGGTTTAACTGTGTAGCATGATGGTAAAAATTGACTGAGCATGAACACGGTTACAATTTGCAGCAACATGATGTGATGTTACTTATTTTATGTTTGATGTTACAACTATATAACATGATGTGTTAACTATACAACATTATGCTGGAATTCACTGAGCATGTTCCCACGATATTCAGCAACAAACCGCGCAGGGAATCATCAACGAAGATAGCTCCCGAAGTTCCGGAACCACCAAAAATAAAAATAAAGGCAAAACATGCAACATGGAAGTATAAAATTAAAAGAACAAAACCATTGAGAGGGGAATTTGGTTCCAAAACACTAAAGCGCAGTTGGCCTAAGACCAACTTGATCAAGCATTATCATTATTTACTCTCATATTGTTATGCTACACTATCATATTGTGATGATTCTTTTTGTGTCTTTGATATTTTACAAATACGTACCGATCAGGATGTTGATTTAAACATGACATCCATAACTTGAATTAAATTCTTTAAAGTTCCACTATTGTGCACAGATGTTCATTATAAATGATGATTGAAAGATATATGTTGATTCGTATGACTTTATTTACATTATGGAACAAGTAATTATAATATTTTTTAAATCAAGATATGAAACATCAATCACTCATAACTTAACACCAAATAAATAAATAAAAACATCACTGTATAAACTTAAAAGGAACAACTCTCCCCCCACAAAAAAAACTCAAAAATATGAACAAAACTTTCAAATCATAAACCTCAGCCACTGTAAATGGAACATCACATGAATTAAATAACAATCACACTTAAAAATTTCTACATTTCCTTGTGAAAAACATTGGACACCACAACTGTCAAAGATTTAAACATTTTTCATCACGAAAAGGTTCAACATCCCTGACACATCCTTGACACGACAACTTAAACGTCATATTTAGCCTGATTGAATCATCAAACTAGTTAATCATCTAGTGCATTAGCACTAACAAATAATTCAAAAATAGTGAAACATCTCAAATAATATTTCTTCACAAATCAAATCCTATTTCTTCCGAGACTTATTTTCCTCCGAGCCGTCTTCTTAGAATTGGACACATCATTTCCCTTGCCTTGTACTAGTGCTTTTGATGATGATGGATGTCTTATTCTGAAACAAAAATTGGAGCACGACTCTTCAACACATTCTTAATGATCTCATCAATAGTTTCATGCAGCTCTATATTATCAAAGAAATCATGTGAACTGACAGGAGTCGATTGAGTAATAGTAGCTTGTATATCTTGCACAACACTTTTGTCCCACTCAGAATCAAATGCCCTCGTAACAATCTCGACATTCCTCCTGAACCTATGAGCAGCATGAATAGCAAGCTACAAACATGAAACTCATGAATCAAAAAAAAGGAAAACTATTTTTTAACTTTAACAGTAAAACATCACAAACAATAATAGAAATGTCAACCTCTAAAACTAAAACATCAAAATAGAACAAATAACACCACTGACAGCTAAAACGTAAAAACTATCATCATACTGTACATAAAACTTCAATCTCATAAACTGAAACATCAATATAAGTTATTAAATTATCAAAACAACACAACTCATATCACTGGAAAAAATTAAAACATATACAAACCACAAACAATATTACAAGCATAAACCACCGAAATTAAGACACTAAAAAACTATCATCACTTACACTTAACATAAAACATCTATAGTAATACCTAGAAAATAAACATCAATATCTAAAGCAACACAGTTAGGAAAAAAAATATTTACAGAGCCGCATTTCTTCATGATGGCTTTATCAGTGGGCAAGTCTTCAGGAATATGAAAAGTGACACTACGCGAACTTGTACTGGATTTCTCAACATTCACGCGTTTTCCATTCCTTGACATTGCATCAGAACTAGAGCCCACCACCTTACCCACAGAAGTAAAAGGAAATGATTTCTTAGTCATAAGACTTGAAACATAAATAGCCTAACCCATCTTCCCACACCTGTAAATCAAAGCCTTGGCGTCCTAGTGCTGAACCAAAGGAACACTGACGCGGTCTGGTTTTCCTTGAAATAAAAACTTATACAAGTGGCACATCAAAATCACAACTATACAAGCATTCACTTCCGTGAAAGAACTCGACTTACACCTACCCACTGCCTTGGACAATTTTTTCAGCCCATACTCACACTAGTCTGATATCTTAATATGCCTAACATCCTCCAATATCCCAACTAGGACTCAAAAAGTTATAGACAACATACATCACAAAGAGTTTATTAAAATCTTCACTACTTTCACCTAAAGTCATCATCTTATTAACCAGCCTATCACAGGGCATGTTTCCTAAAAAATCAAACCCAAACTCATACTTCCACTCCTCCCTCATATTTACACCATTACTAGAGTTACTAAACTCAGACGCCTCCTTATCACTAATAGACAATCCTAAAACATCATGCACATCATCACAAGTAATAACGTACCTATCTATTCAAACTGTTTGAATAAAACTAACAAGATAAAAGTTAAACACAAGGTAAGAGATAATCTTCTTGAGAAGAAGTGTAAAATTAATCTTCAATAAACCACCAAACCCAATCTCTTGCACATATTTCATCTGATTTGCATTCAATATGCAAGCCAACTTCTCCATTATCCTAAGGCTACATTTGGTACTGAAGCCTTTCTCAAATCAGGGAAACCACCAATGAAACATCATAAACATCACATGCAAGAGTAGAAACATCGATATCTGACAATAAAACATCACAACAGCAAATCACTGGCAACCAGAAAAAACACACGCAACATTAAAAAACATTGACGCACCTTAGGTCACCATCATTTTTTTCATCACCATTATCAGCAACAACTGTTTTCCCTTTATCATTCCTCTTCACATTGATCTTTACCTTTCTAGCCGAGCTAACCTGTATCTCGATTATCCCCTTTTCAGAATCCGATTCAGCATCAAAACCACGGATATCCTTATCTTCCTCGAAGCTTTGGAAACTTCCTCTCCTCTCTCTGAATCTTCAAACTCAGATTTTTCTTCAACAGTTTGATCATCATCTTTATTTTATTCATCACTTCCAGATGTGTCATTGCCACTCTTTGAATCCTCAGCGATCCCAATTTCAACGGCATTATTCCCCACAATATCCCAATCATTATTAGTTTGAAATTTTTGGGTTTCAAGAACAGTACTGAACACCCCCATCGTCTACAATACATGAAACATCATATCAGAATGTTCACACATCACATCATAATAACTACACAACAAATTTATAAAAAGTGAAGTCCTAATGATCATAAAAAAAAAATACCAGCATGACTGATGTCATCCTCATTAGCATTTCCAGCAGCTTCATTGTTATCAACAACAAAATCTAAATTTTTATCCTCAATTTGATTGCTTCCATCATAACCTGTAAAACATAAAACATCAAACCAGAATGTAAAACAAATGTCATCATAAAACACTAAATTATGGAAACTACGAATCATGAGAAACTCACAACAACTCTATTCACATAAGAACTGATATTGATAGAATCATCAACTATGAAACATTAAACATCAAATCAGAATCTTACAAGATCAAATCATAATATGAAATTAGTAACAGAAATAGATCAATTTTTTGAGTCGGATAGAACTTAATGAATCGTAATGTAAATAGAGCTCGAGATCGAATTCCATAGATATAGATAATATAGGTGGGATTTTCTATGAATGATAAACAAATGAAAAGCTTTCTCAAGATTCTTATTCATCCACTTCAAATTCCCTATTTATTTATTTATTGAAACAACCAAATTTAATTTAATTGAATGACAACAATCAAATGGGTTGTTACATCTCATGTCTTATTTAATTAACTTGAATTAATCAATCGACTCGGTATCGGCTATTTGTTGAATTCGATAATTTAAATTTTTGTAAAACTATTTTCTTTATTAATTATTATGAGAATAAATTCTACTACTTCTGATTCTGTAGTTTCCCAGCTTGCCAAAAAAACCTGGGTTTCAGATTGTTTCTTCACACCACCATCGTTGTTGCAAATAGTAGTTCCATCCTTATCATCAGTAGTTGAAATCATAAAACATCAAATTGTATAACATAAGCAATAGACCTAAAACACTAAAAGGTTAAATAACAAGAAACAAACAATTAAAAATCAAATACCTTTGCCCCCTCAGTAGCAATCAACACTCTTCACATCCATTTTCTTGTCTAGCATCCTTCTCACAAGAATACCTTCAGAAGAAGCAACTGAAGCAGTTTCATCAGCACCACCACCATTAAGTTCTACTAGCGCATTTTGTAAATTGCAAACACTGGAAGATGCATCTTCAACTTCTTCCACCAAATCAAGAATTCGTTTGGCAGTCTCCTTTTTTCTCCTCTTTACATAAGAGACTCCTGAAACCAAACAACAGTATGAACCCAAATATGAAACACCAATATCCTACATACACATAAAGTAATAGAAGGAAATAAAGCCTTATATCAAATCAAGATTTGGATCTCCTCTCAGACGCTAAGTGCCGCCAGCAATAGTACATCTAAAACATCAAATATTATTATTAAATCATAAAAATATAGTGCAACATCAATTACTTTGGAAAAAGGATAAAAAGGAAACAACAACATATCAACACACATTAAAAAATCAATTTCAAACAAAACAACATCAATTCAAGATACTAAAACATCAATAAAAGAAAAACATTCTACGTAACTACATGCTTTTGAAATTGAAACAGTAAAAACATCAATAGAATCACACTAGAACTACAAATCAAACAGGAGTTGTAAAACATCAAGAACTACATAATAATAGCAAACAACTACATGAAAAAAATCTAAATCATCATAAAAAAAATTTCGGCCCATCACAAGCAACATCACACTCTGAAATTGCGACATGAACCTAAACAGACACACTACATACAAAATCCATGAATACACCTCTTTAAAATAATCTTAGCATCCAACAAAAATTATATCAAACTAAAAAACATATATCATAACCATAAGTTAAAATATCATACGGTAAACTTAAAAACATCAACATACCTACTCATACAAAAAATGACAAATCAAATACATGAAAATGTGGAAAACAAAACCTATAGCACAATACATTGAAGAAAGATTGCATATCTTAACACCACAGAGAATCAAGGAAACTCACACTAGGAAGATACAATAGAAAACTGATCAACATGAACATAGTGTAAGTGAAACATCAACATAACCAGATAAAACATCATGCCGAAAAATTACAACATCAATAAAACACTAAACAACCACAATTTGCGATTAAATATGAAAATAAAATCAAACAATCCCACCAGAAACAAAGCACACACATAAAATACCTTGAGAAGATGTTTTTTCTTTACATTTTTTCCACTATACCACATCTGCCTTCAACAGGCTCAACATAGGACTTTGCAATGTCCAAAACAACGTTATCGAGGAGTTCAATAGGATCAATCTTCTTCAACATCTACAAAGAAACAATAAGAACACAACAACTAACAAAATATAGCAAAACCCTAAGTTATATACACATTCAAACTAGAAACGGAATCAATGCAAAATCCAAATCACACTCGGATAACATCATACACAACCAGTAAAACATAAAGTCCCTAAGAACTACTCATCGAACACACAAAAAACAGAGCAATCCCCAAATATTAGTACAGTGAACAACAAAAATCCTAGAAACCTTAAATTGAAAACACGGTAAAGAAAGATTCAACAACATAATCAACGCAAAACAAAAAATAAGCATAATAAATACTCAGGAAACCTACATGAAGCATTGAACATCACATGCAACAACAAAAAGGTAAACAAATCAAAGGAAAAACCCAAAATACGCACCAAAAAACAAAGTGAAAACATTACCTTTGCAGATAACACAAAATGAAGGTAGAATTTTTGTAGATCATCGAAAACCAAAGCACAACCCGAAAATATTGCATGAAAATGAATCGCGACTTCCTTGTATTCAGTGCACGCAAGAAATGAGAGAGAAAAACAAAGTAATCTACGGTTAAATGGAAGAAATTGAGCGGTTGTGTGATGTTGTATGCAGTTGAGATAGGACAAATGGAAAATGTCAAAGAGCATTTGCGGTTGTAGTTGCAAAGAGAAGGAATATGACACGATTTTTGTGAGGGAAATTTTGTAAAAGATGCTGAAATATTTAATATTTATACTAGGATTTAAGTGTAAATTATCACAATTGCATACCCAACCCCTGAACTTTTAAAACTTTAAAATAAAACCCCATGTTAAATTCTTTGAAATTTAATCACTGGTCTCGCTGTGAGACTGTCTTATACAAGACTTGTCCTTTTTATGGGTAAGATTTATTCAATTTGATTCAGTCGTGTTACTTTTTTACTTTGAGAAAGTTTCTTGTTATACTGACGATTAGACCAATAATTTTAAAAAAAACCCGTTTCAATTCTTTTTAGAATTAAATTATAAGTATTTATACATTGTAATATATTTTTAGAAAATTTTCAAAATTATATGTAGCTCACTACAATAAATAAAAAAGGCAATATACCAATATAACCATATAACAAAAGGGAATTTTTTTTAAAAAAACTACTCCCCCTGTTTCACTAAGAGTGACACACTTACTTTATTGAAAATTTTTTAAAATGGCACATTTTCCATTTTTTGCAAGATTCCTTTAATCTCATCCACTCATTATACTTTTTTACTTTCTACATTCAATTTCAACCACACAAGACCTTTCACAATAAGGATGTGTTTGGAAATAAATTTCACCTGAATATTCCCAGAAATGATAAGGCTTGGGTCACAAAAAGAGAGCAAGTCGTATCAAATCAAGTATGAGGATCATCCAGCCAACTGTAGCAAAT
>JAULKJ010325868.1:0-10260 GCA_032355405.1 Rubia balearica
ATACAAGCAATTCATATACTCAACCTTCTAACACCAATAATGGATTCAATAATCAAATTCAAGCCCAATAAATACACAATAGCAAAAGCATTAAATATATATATATATATATATATATATGTGGATTCTCAAGACATAGATAAGGAAGCCTCAATCCAATGCTCCCAAGGAGATAACTAACCTAGATAATGAAAGCCCATAACATAGAAAAAAATATTTACAAAGAAACAAGAAGAAATGCGAATGAGAAGGTGAAAAACTAGGGTTTTCAAGTCCCCGAGTTGGGCCAAGAAGGATAGTGAATGAGTGGACGAAGTTCTATTTATAGTATAAGAAAAAGGGGGAGTAAAAAAGCAAATTTCTGGCACTCTGTCGTGACTCCGTCGGGACTCGCGACAATGTCCATCCCAACTCCCAACTCTTTTTGTTTTACTTCCTCCGGTTGAACCGTTGATCCATTTTAGGAGTTCTTGTATTCGTTTTTATAGTACTAGATAAGATGAATCCAATGGTGTCATCTATGGAGGCTGGTTCTTCTCGGATAATTCCCAGAACCCTGCTTCAAAACTAAGATCATTTCTTCATCCTCTACTTTGCTCTCCTTCTTAACTTTATCTTCTACCACATTGTAAGTGGCCTTCCTTCTTCTACAATTTTTGTGAATGACCTTCTTCAAAGCTCACATGTAAGTCTTCAAAGTCTTCCAACAATTCCCTTATTACACAAATTCCTCTAGAAAAGTGATAAAAGCACAAAGTTGCTCTTAACTCTCCTTAGAGAATTTTAAGGCAAATTACCACACATAGAGCACAAAAGTGTACAAAAGTGAATCCAAAATGTCCCAAAATAACCGTATAAAATGGACACACCAATCACCCTTCCTTATTCGAATCCGATAATAACCCTGAATCAAATCAATTTTAGTTTATATCACAGATCCATGCAAATTTTCAAGCATATCATCTAACCTAGGGATAATATCATGATACTTAATAGTGATCTTGTTAATAGCACGACAATCTATACACATTCTCCAAGTTTTATCTTTCTTAGGAACTAAAATGACTGGCACAACAAAAGGACTTAAAGATTCGCGCACGTAACCCTTTTGAAGTAAATCCTCAACTTTCGTTGAAAGTCCTTTGTTTCCTCATGGTTCACCTTAGAAGCTGGTCGATTAGGTATAACCTAACCCGTAATCAAGTCAATTTGGATGCTCAATGCCTCATAATGGTGGTAAACTATGAGGCAAAGCTTCCGGAAAGACATCTTCAAATTTCTGCAACATCTCAGCAAACCGTGGAGGAACATGCATAGTTATATCCTCATCGGCAAAATAACTCTCTTTAAAATGTAAAATTAATACATGGAAATGATTGTAAAAACAACGATTCACGTCCCTAATAGATGCATAAAATAAATTTCCAAATTCAATTGGCCTTTCTCATTTCATCATGTCAATTGATGGCAAGGGACTAAGATGTGAAGATAAAACCTTTCGCAACTTTTCAAAATCACTCGAAATCTTACTTGACTTACCTGGATCGGCCACCCCTAATTTTTGGTCATATATTTTTTTGGCTTTTTGACTATATTTTTTAATCTGTTGGCCGTTCACGTTCAAACCCTGGCTAGGGTTTTGGTCGGCCATTTCTAGCTCAGTCTTAAACTTTTCTTTGTTGATTTTCATGCGCATTTGAGCCTCAATAACTTCCACTAGGGACAATGGAGTCAATGTATACCTAGTTCTATCCTTACTCACAATAATTTTGTTAGTCTAACCATCATGCATAGATTTACGATTAAACTGCCATGATATACCTAAAAATGTATGACTAGCCCCCATAGGTATAACATCACATAAGATAGAATCATGATATTTTCTGATCTTAAAGTTAACCATACATTTTTTATTAACCTTAATATCACCACTACCATTTAACCAAATAAGTTTATAAGGTGATGGATGAGTAGTAACAGGCAAAGACAATGATTTAACAAGAAGATTGGAAACAGTATTAGCACAAGATCCTCCATCAATAATCAGTAAACAATTCTTATCTTTCACAAGGCATCGAGTATGAAAAATATTAATTCTTTGTACCTGAGTTTCGGCCACTTGAGAGTTAGGGCTCTCAATGTCACGAAATTGTTTTCAGACCTTGTTCACCTTGATCATTTACGACGATCTCTTCATCTACATGCTCTTCTCCAAAATCCTCAAGAGGTGGCATATCAGCGTATTCATCTTCTTCATCGCTTTCCTCAATGGTGACTAACACTCTAGCATGGGGACAGTTACTACGAACATGTCCTCTTTCTTTACAATGAAAACACGTAGGATTATTAACCGAAACCGCATTTGACGAAGAGGTAAGGGACTTACCTGAATTTTTCGATGACTGTTAGCTACATATTTGGGGTGTCGTCCTTCTATCAGTGGTGCTAAAGTTCGTATTTAAGTAGACTTGACCCGAACCTCAGCAACCCATTGATGTGCCCCTTCCTCAGTCTGAACTAGGATTTTCGGAGTCAAACCCTAATCGTTGACTTGGGAAACTGAATTTTTTGCTTCCTTGGCCGCAAAATACTCTCAGCCAACCTTGATTTCATTTATAAATCGCCCATAGAGATTTGGTGTTGAAGCCTGACTTGAGTTTGAAGGTTCTCCTGCAGTCCTTCAATGATTCAATTTTTAATGAACACATCGTCTTCTTTTATTTCGACCCTTCTCATGGTCAACTCATGATCTTGCTAGTACTCATCAACCATGCGAGTTCCTTGCTTCATGTTTCCCAAGTAAGAGTGTTGTTCCATCAGATAAGTAGGAAAGCCTCAAGCCTCAAGTGATTACACATTGTTTCTTCTCCAAATTGTATTAAAAGTTTTCTTTTAAATGATTACAAACTGCACACCCAAGCATCAAGTGGTAAAGCTTTTCCTCAGCA
The DNA here is from genome assembly GCA_032355405.1 of Rubia balearica. Classification (NCBI taxonomy): domain Eukaryota; kingdom Viridiplantae; phylum Streptophyta; class Magnoliopsida; order Gentianales; family Rubiaceae; genus Rubia; species Rubia balearica. The sequence goes on from JAULKJ010325868.1 coordinate 2,949, forward strand.
TTTCAACTTTTTCTCAATTACCTAAACAGAGTTCTAGGTTTATACTTCAGGGACATGGCTTACCACAAGAAAATCGCGTGAAGAGTTTCCATGGACCATTGAGTAATATGTCACAGATCAGACTATTTCGAGAAAATTGCTTTTCGGCAAGAAATTGAATTATACTTTGTTAAGTCGGATTATGAAATATGTAGTTATGATCTTTGTTTCTGCTGTATAGTCCACATAGAGTAGTAAGTCCTACATCGTAGATAAGATAAATTTGCATGCCTATTTGTTTGCATTAGATGATAAAACTGGCATTTATTTGTGAACCAATAATTTTAAGAGGATTTTGTTGATCCGGCACCAGGACTTGTGAGGTTTTCAGCATATCTGTTTAAGATCTCATTTTCGTCCAAAAAGCATTATCTACACAATGTACTCTTTTACCAGTATGCTATGTATACTGCGTCCAATTAATATGCCGGTCTCTTTTTCATTTGCTTTTAAGTATTTTGAATAAATTAGCATCTAATAATTGAAAGTTTTATTTCAGGGGATGATATTAGTTTCCTCATAACAAATTATCATTGCAAGGAGATGCAGAAACACAGGCTCATTGGTTTTATCTTTCAGTTCATGGAGGTAAGGTTTCTATCAATTTTGAACGCTTTTGCCTGCCAGTTATTTGCGCTTTATTTTGTGAATTTTTTGTTTCAAGCACGAATTTTAGGAGAACTTATGATGTTAAACCATACAAATTGTGGTAAAAAAAGAAACTTTTAGCTAACTCCTTGAATTGCTCAAAAGAAATTCCCTTCTCATACTATCACTTCTATAACTCTCTTTAAACTGCAAGATATTGATAAAGAGATAAGCGAACTGAAACTGTCCGTTAATACAAGAGGGATGCTTGTTGCGACTGAGTTTCTCAAACAATTTGTATGAAGGTTTGAATGTATAAATCCCTCAGATTTGGCTTCTGTAGATAGCTTACTTGCAGATATGCCTCAGACTACAAGAAAAATCACCTTTAGTGACAAGTCAAATCTATCACAAAAAGTGTAATTTTCGTCACTAAAACCCTTTAGTGACGAAAAAAGTGCCATCAGAGAGTCGTCGATATATGGTTGTAGCTAAAGGGTGTGGTGACGAAGTTATTGTTCACTCGTCACTGAATTGTATATTTAGTGACGAAAAAATCCTCGTCACTAACATAGTGACAAAACTGGTTGTCAAAAGGTCAAATTTCATTACTAATGGGGGTACTTAGTGACAAATAGTTAGTAACCCCAATTTACCATCACTAAGAAGGTTGAGTCAAACGCTTCAGTGTCAACCTTTGGTTGTCACTGCTAATATAATTTAACGACGTGTAATGGCCACTAATAATAAAATTTAGTGACGAAAATATGTCGTCAGTAGTTATATGTTTTAGTGACGAGAATTAGTTGTGGTTGTGGTGACGAAGATTTATACTCAGTATTGATATATTTTTGCAACGACCAATTGCCGATGTTTACATTCTCTAGTGAGTAGAAAGTTGAAGATGGAGTATACAAAACTAATCAACTACGATCTGAATACATTTGGTCAACAAAGCACAAATTGATAAAAACAACTAAAATACCCAAAAGTGAGGGAATAACGCCAGTAAATTAGTAATACTCATTTAATGGCTATATAGATATGTTGTTTCTCAAAAGTGACTGTAGTAGATTTCATCATGGATACAGATAACAAGTGCAAAAAATATTTCGAGCTAGGGTACATTAAAAGAATAGTAAACACACCCTCTTGCAATTCCCTGGATCTCAGCATTGCTCAGTGAAAGGATTGTCTGCATAGTTCTCTTCAATTTTGCCAAATTTCTTATCTGATAAGAATATTTTCATAGACAAAAGTAAGATGCTAAATTCGACAGAGGCTCAATGAGGCAGATAGAAGAGAAAAGTATTTGCCAGATAGAAGCTCATAAGAGCTCAAAAACTAGAAATTGTTTGCCTCCTTTTGTCTTCTTGATCAGGAAAAGGAAATAATGCTCAATAACAAAGTGCACCAATTTGTAACCATGATTTCATTAGTTATAAAAGTACATACATTTGGAAAATCATTTCTGTAGCAAAAGAAACGACAAAAATTTTGTAGACCAACCTCAGATAGCTTTTCTCTCAATTATTTTGCAATATCATGCTGCTCCACATTCTATACTGCAGAAGAAGAAAAAATCAGCAAAAGCAATCAAAAACCGGTCTCAAGGGCACAACTCAGCATCTTACTTCAAATTATTCACGCCTCTCCAAAGTTTGCGTAGTTATGCAATGCAATCACAATTTACAATCCAACGCTAACTAAAAAATAAAACACAAGATTTTCCTTTTAGAACATTATTATGGTAGTATGATTCAGTACTTTTCGAGCAAATGGACTATTAGATTGGTACTACCACACCTGGTTTTTGGTGATCTAAGTAACACTAGTACCATGTCAGAGTAACTACTTCTATTTAATTAGAAATTGGGTACTGGGGGCCTTCTCTTAAATGAAATCTCAATAATGAAATGAAATGAAGTTAAGTCCAAAAGGCCAAAAGGACTTTCCTTTCTGAAGAATTTACGGAGTAATAATTGTGTGTTTGTATTCATGCTTTGGGGTACATTATATACTTGTACAAAAGACCTATACCAGACTAGAAAAGGAATTCTAATCTAATTACAATTACAAGTAATATTACTATCGTCTACGTATGACTATATTGTGTTCATTTCATTTGGGTAATAATTACAAGTAAAGGAGTTCTGATTACTATCGTCTATGTATGACTATATTGTGTTCATTTCATTTAGGGATTGCCCATTTCTAACATAAATTTTGTTTTTTGTTGATTAGTTGTAATAGGAAAAAAAAGAGTTATCAATGGACTTTCAACATGTAGATGAATGAACTTGTCATTTCACTAGTCATCATGCCAGTGTTAATGACGCATAACGTAAATAATGAAGGCTCAATACCAATAGTAATTTAATTTCTTATGAAGGTTATGCATTTTAATAGTTTGTATCATATATTCGTAATATATGTGATAATAGTGTGGGTTCTATCATGTATTTTTGTTTCGAATTAATTGAACAACAATTGATTATTGTATAACGTTTAACCAATACATGAGTCATTAAATATTAGATAACATGTAATGACTAGCGACGAATGATTATTTGTTTCATTGATCATGAAATATTATAATATTTGATGAGAACCGACATGTCTCCGGTTAACGAGCACATCGCAGAAGCTGGTACCGCAACAGCACATAACTGGCATTGCACTCACCGGTGTCAGTAAATTGTGTGTGAGGTCGGCCTCTCAAAACGATGTTGTTTTGGTCACAGTTCCACGTTAACATGCACATGATATGACTGCCATATGGTGCATGTTATCGGTAGAATGGCCTTGTGATATCACTCATTATAAGACCGATGATGGACTAAATGAAGTCACACCAATGGTCTCACATTATCTTCCTTGTTGTAATTAGCAACGTCGGCTATAATACCTACCAACGTCGATAAAAAATTGAGATAAAAAGTGAACTTTTTACTACGCCGGTATTTAACTCAATTTTTTTAGAAAATCACGGTAAAAAGTGCTATAGAACCGAGGTAAAAAGTCATAATTCTTATAGTGTCTATTGTTTGTTTTCTTGAAGTATTCTCACTTATTTTTTGTATTGTTCGTTTTTAAGGACGAGTACTGTTTACCTCCTTGTCTATGGTACATACCCATACCACAAACTTAGGATCTCTACATTGCTTATTTAAACCACAAGTTGACGTTGAAGAAGAATAAGGAGAGTAACTGAGAAAGTTCCTTAAGAACTAGTTGATAATGAGACAGTGAATCCAAGGTTGAGGTTAATAGGACCCTCAAGGAGTTGATGACTCCAAGTCTGGAGAATCAACATCTCTTCATCATTTTCCAACCTGTACCAGCAAATGTTCCATGTATAATAAAGTCTAGAATGATACAGTGATTTCCTACTTTTCATAGCATGGCCGGAGAGGATTCAAACAAGCACGTCTCTGAGTTCCATCTTGACTGTACTAATATAAAGGCCCCAGGTGTTTTGGAAGAAGACTATAACCTTCGGTCTTTTCTCTTCTCACTTAGAGATGCAGCAAATACTGGTTATATTATTTGCCACCAAGGTGCTTAACAAGTTGGTAGACATGAAGAGGCATTTCTTGGAGAAGTTCTTCCCAGCGTCAAAGTTCGTCGGTCTAAAGAAGAAGCTTCCTAACATTTCCCAACACCCGAACGAGACTCATTTTGAGTTTTAGGAAAGGTTCAAGGGGCTCTTAGCTAGTTGTCTATATCAACCCTTCAAAGATGGTGATTTGGTCTACTATTTCTTTGAAGGCTTGTGCGATGATGATATGAGAATGGTGAATGCGGCTTGCAATGATTCCATCACAAACAAGAGTCTGAAGAATTTTGGCACTAGATCACGGACCCGAACTGGTGAAGAGGTTAGTCACTCCCCTAAGTTTGAAGATAAAGTTTAAGCACTTGCTTCGATGATGAAGGAGTCTATAAGGAGAGGGTTCAACAGGCTGGAGTAGCTGGATTATGTGCTTTGGATCATCCGACTGACATGTGTCCCCAAGTGAATGACGGATTCGAAGAAGTGAAAGCCCTAGACTACAATGGGCAAAGATATGGGGGCAATAGGTTATTTTTAGGGGAACAACCACAAGGATTCCAAAGGAACCAAGGAGTAGAAAGGAACCAAGACCCATACGCAAACTCCTTCAACCCTCCCTACCAAGACCATCCTAACTTCCATTGGAGAGATGAGCAAGAAAGACAAAAAAAATTATAGGGGATGTTAAGGGTAAAATCAAGGGGGAGCTTCACAACTCTACCCGAGGGGTGAAGGGACGTTGAAAAATAGAGTGGGAACTTTCAAGTTGGATCGCAAAGAACTTATGGATGTGATTGCTCAAGTGACAAAGAGAAAATAAATATTCACGGAAAGAACTTTAAGAAACATTAAAGTGTTGGGTACAAGGTCTATCTCGAGCATAAAAAATATCGAGGTACAAGTACGTCAATTGGCCAACTCGGTAAGCAAACTCGAGGCTAGAAATTATGGAAAACTCCCTTCTCAAATAGAAGTTAATCCGATGCAAAATGCTAGTGCAATCACATTAAGAAATGGGAAGGAAGTGAGAGATCTTGAGAAGAAACTTTTGCAAGAGGTAGATCACTTATTGGAGAAAAACCAAGGCAAGGCTTGAAGAAGGTGAAGTTCATTTTGAGAAATAAATTGAGTATGTGGAGTCCGATCTTATGCTTGGAAGAGATAGCTTCAACCAGGAATCCCCCACCAAAAGGAAGGAAGATGTTACGCCTCCTCCTTCATTTTTGGAGGCGTTGAGAGCTAATGCAAAGGTGGGCATGAACGATGAGAAAATCTAGAAAATCTTCAAGCGTTGCAAGCTTAGTATCCCTCTACTTGATGTCATAGATAAAATTCCCGTGTATGCTAATTTCTTGAAAAATGCATGCATTAAAAAGAGGACTAAGCCAATTAATAAACTAGGGAAAGTTAAAATTGGTGGATTAGCCACTTTGAGCATGCCTAAGAAATGTGGTGATCCGTAATGTTTTCTATCCCTATAAGCTTAGGTGGTAAAATTGTCAATGATGCTATGATATGCTTAGAGGCCTACATAAATGTGATGCCTTTTTCCCTTTATAAATATCTTAACCTTGGTGAATTACAAGAGACTAGGGTAGTAATACAACCAGTCAATCATTCACAAACTAGTCCTAAATGGGTAGTTAAGGATGTTTTGGTTAGGGTATGAAAGCTTGTGTTTCCAGCAAATTTATATGTTTTTAACATGATGCCCGATTAAGGTGTGCCTTCAATTCTATAGGGGGTCCATTCCTTAAAACTTCAAGAACAAAGATTGATGTCCATGAAGGAACGCTCACCCTAGAGGATAACGAGGACAAGATAGATTTTGAGATTTATAAGTCGAATCTTGCATCTACTTCCTCTTATTCATGTAATGGCATTGATATTTGTTATGGGAATGATCTTGATGATAATGCTTTCATGGAAGATGATCTTGTTGAACACTTACGTTATATTGAAACCTTGCATGCTCTTGCTATAATGAATGATAATTTGGTTGATACTTGTCATGAAAAGCTTGTGGTTAGTGTTCCTAATAGATAAATCTCTGCTCTTCAATTGTTATGGAAACTAAAATATAGAAGCTAAAGGATATAGGGAAGGAATTAAAACCTCCTAGACCTCCTCATATGTCCAAAGTGAAACCTAAAGTATCAACAATAATGAAGGATGGGCATGTACGGGTTGTGGCACCCAAGATAAAATATAGGGCTCGAAAAATGTGGAGATCCATCCATATTGATGTGGTTAGGGTGAGGTCACTTATGGTGACTCCGAAGACCCACCGATGATCTTTAATTAATATATGCATCAATGAAAAATAAGTCGTGAGGATGACAATTAAGAAGCCGTGATTTTTTATTTTTCTTGAAATTGTGTTATTCTTAGTGTTGCCTTGTTGATTTTGTGTTAATTGGTGGTGTTTTAAGGAAGTACATTCATCAAAGTTTGTTCTAGAACATATTTATGTGTGGTGTTTTGAGTGTAGGTTTAGATTTGGGCTACAATGGAGAAGTCAAGGGTTTTTCAGCCTAGAATGGATAGTGGTGAAAGATGTTACAAAGCAAGGACCATTTTACAATTATTCAAAAGGTTTGGTTTAAACTGAAATGGTTTATTGAGTTACAGTTTACTCTTTGAATAATTCAGAATTAGTAAGGGATTAGCAGATTAAATAGGAAGTTGTGAAGGGAGATGAGCATTCAATTGAATCATTGTAAAAGTGTTCTTCTCTCATTTTCCATTCTCAACTCTTCCTCATCTAACTCTGTATTCATTTTGTGTTGATTATATCAATAAATATTCTATAGCAGAGGTATTAAACCTGCTATTTTACTGTCCATTCTTGTCGGATTGTAACAATTTGGTATCATAGCCAGGCGATCTTTGGCGTGTAATGGCGAAAACCACTAGACATCAAACTCTGGTGAACCAATTGAAAGACATGGATCTCAAACTTACAGATTCAGTGCAAGAATTTTGTGTTCACACCATAGAATTGAGAGAACAAATGGAAGCATTTACGGTTAAGGCCAACGATTCCATGGATGCTAATCTCAGGAGTCAAGTCAAGCTCGGGAGTGAATTCTAAGCTGCAATGCATAAACAGCAGGAGGATTCAAACAT
>JAULKJ010325886.1:0-10259 GCA_032355405.1 Rubia balearica
AAAGAATAAAACTCAACACCGTATTAATCTAGTGAATTAAGGGGAATTTCGGATGAAGATACCATTTTTGAAAGGTTCCCACACCTCCACTTCATTGTCTGATGCATCAACCTCACCAAAACTCTTTCTTTACTACTAGAATCACACTTTGGAACGCCAGCAATCGGTAAAAGAGGTTGAAATGACGGTTTTGTGTGGTTGGGGTTGATTTTGTACTAATATGACACTTTGATTTTATAGTACGTGTTGATATGACCTTACATTTTTTTACAAATGTGCTGATATAACCCTATAAGTTTTAGAAATGTGCTGATTTAACACTGTCACTTTTCATAATGTGCTGATATAACCCTACCTATCATGGCGGCGGTGCGGCGGTATTAATGATACTAAGAGCAATAAAGTCATTCCTATCTTTTTGTTTTTAAATTTTTCTTTAGAAGGACAAAAATGTCTTTTCACGAAATTCTGGCTAAAAGTTGCCGGAAAAGGTTATATTTGCACTTTTACTTATTATCTAAGGTTATATTTGTACTTTCAATTAACCGAAGGTTATATATGCACTTATGTGAATTATATAGAATTATATATGCGAGCAAAGAAAAAGATGGGTTTGATGTCATCTACTTTTAAGAGATTGCTAATGTAATACAACAACAAAAATTTACTACAAGGCCATGCACTTTGAGTTGGTATTTGAGCTTCGGAAAGCAGTTACAATAGTTGCCTCTATTGTAACTAAAATCAGCGGAAACCATGGTGTGAATTACAACATTAAGAAAACAGGTCCACGAGCATGAGATTCAAGTCACACAATAGGAACAGGAACGGTGTCAAGAACAAAAGACAAACAACAATATGATACAGCTTATGAAAAATCAAAGCTAACAAATCAAAACCCAACAAAGCTAGCAAAGCTATGCCAACAAATTCAGAAGTTATAGCACCAAATTTTGGTAAATTGAGATGGGTGAAGAACGCAGTGGCTGGCGGAGGTGAAAGGGGTTGAAGAACGAATTGAGGTGATGAAAGAGGTGCTGCCACTGGGTGAGTGAAGTAAATTTTGTGAATTGAGGGGGCTGGGAGAAAGAAAATAAACAGGGATATATTAGTCAAATCAAAGAGGTAATATTGGGGCTGCATGAAGAAGCTCCATAAAGTTGAAGGACTATTGATGCAATTGCAATCTTGAAATTGAAAAGGTGTCCGCACGGACAGAATGTGGGCCTATATAAGCATGCTTCCACTCCCAAAACCCTATTTCTCCTGGTGGAAGCCGTGCACTCCATTTCCCCTTAACCGCATTTCACCAAGGTATTTTTTGTTCCAAATTATACAGCTCCTATAGATACTGATTTGTGTATAGCATTGATGTTGCTAATATATGATGCGTGTGAAATGGTTTATGTGTTACTCTGCCTTGCCATACAAATGTGTTATTTTACAAGGAAATTATACTCTCTCTTTTAAAAACTAGATTACACACTTTTTCATTTTCATTTAAAACTATTACTCCCTCTGTCCCAACCTATTTTGCAGGGCAATCATTATCATGCTGTTCAAAAAACATGTTTGAGCGTTAATTTCTTCACTTACGTATAATTTCGGTAAATAAAAATTTGATATTTAGAAACTACTTGTTACGACGAATTGAACAATAGCACATATGATAATATTGTTGCTCATATATCTATTCAAATATGAGGCCAAACTTTAATAGATAATAGTGTCTGAAAAACAACTATGCAATTTAGGGTGTGACGGAGGGAGTATTGCATATTTGTATAGAAAAATATAATATTTTGTGTAGTATTATAAAAAAAAGTCATTTTAAAATATTAATTTTTGTTTATAGTTACTTATTTTTGGAAACCACAAGAAAAGGTAGTAAAAAATTTGTATCTGACACGTGGGTTATAAAAGCACATGTTATTACAATAATTTTAAAACAGAAAATTTTTTATGTCGGAATTCATTGTATGTGGGGGTGTGGGTCAAATCAGAGGATATTATGTGTTCAATAAATTAGTTATTTCTTTTAAAATAATTTAAAAATTAATGACTAAGTATTAAGTAGTGGGTGATTTATTGTACACATGTAAACATTTGATTTGACTCACACCTCCAAGTACAATAAATCCCCACATAATTTTTTTTATGATTTTAAAATATGTGAAATCGTTTTATTGCCAGGCTTTGAAATTCAACCTCGAGTTCGCGTGGAAACTCCACCTGGTTCTTCAAATAGCACGGAGGAAACGCATACCCTGGAAACTCCAGATGGTTGGTCAAAAGCTCTTAGTTCTGTTCTGTCTACTGCTGTTAATGGCGAAACGCATACGTATGTTGTTATTTACTGTGTTGTTATATTATATGTCCAGGAGTGAAGTACACTATCCCCGGGGGGAGATGAGGAGATGCTGAGGAAGGTTGTGGAGAAGTTCCAAACTGGCACTCTGCAGGCACCTGATGGCAGTAACCTTATTCACATGGCTGCTGCCGTAGGAAGTGTTGAGCAATGCCACATGTTTTCTCAGAGTCCTATGAAGTTCGACATCAATGGAGCCAATGACAAGGGTACTAGATCTTGTTATCCTCTTTCAAATAACCAAAATTACTCGTCTAGCTTTTGGGGATGTTTATGATTTACAGTTTCAATTTTCGTTTTGCAGGGGAAACGCCCTTGATCAAAGCTATTCTTCATAAGAATCTGGAGACTGTGCTTTTCCTTATTGAGAAAGGTGCAGATGTTACCAGAAGTGCTACTAATGGCGAAACCCCGTTGCATCATGCAGCTGAAAGAGGTAATTCTTTGTTGTTGAGTAGGGGCTTTCTTTTGTTTACTTACTGCAATGCTCTCCTCAGGGACCAAGAAGGTTGTCAAGCTATTGATATCAAAAGGCGCTGATGTGCATGCAAATTCTCATCAGGGAACGCCACTGCATTATGCTGCATCAGCTGGAAATCATGAAACCATGGCATGCTTACTGGAGCACAAGGCAGATGTGAGTACAGTGCTGTGCTTTTGTGCAAATGATTGCAAACTTATTGGTTCCTCGTAACACCATCTGTATCCTAACTCCTATGGTAGATACTCTCCGGGACTATATAATTGTTGCAATGAATTGGATCATTCTTCAAGATTTCTGATGCTCTAGGGAAAGATCAATGCTGAATACCATATGAATTGGATCAATGCTCTAGGGAAAGATCATTCTTCGAGATTTCGATATGAATTGGATCATATCTTGATTTGTTCAGGATATTGAATCAATGTTGCTAAGCTCTTGGGTTTCACAATTTATTTTCATGGAATCTCTTAAATCAGGATATGTTTGACTCTGTTTAGTCTGAATGCATTGATTAATTGCTGTATGGATCCATTTATAAAGATTCATACATTAGAGTACGAGCTCTGAGTTCTTTGTACAAGTTGCTGAGTATGGTCTTTATCATCATCTAACTTTTCTGGTGCAGCCAAACCCAAATTCAACAGTGGATTCGTCTCCATTTTTTGATGCGTCAGTTGCTAGATCCTTTGAATGCTTGGAGCTGCTATTGAAGGTATTGTGCTTTTCTTGTCAGCTAATTCAAACATCTGTGATGTGCCATATGAATCAGTGCCTACACTTAACTTTCTGGAACTGTAATCAGCTCCTTGTGTTACGCATCATCAACACTATCTCTAAGGCTTGCTTTGGTTGCACCATTGAATTTGGTGTAGCTTTAAGTCACTAAAAAATACATGTAAACATATAAGGTGGAGATCAGATGACTCTGTTTGGAGGACCTGAGACTTATATGTAAGAACTTTGTAATTAGTTTGGAAATAAAGTTCTATGCATGTTGATTCTTCTGTTTGTTGTTGAGTGATAGCAGGTAAGTAAACATCGAAGCTGTAAATCCAGGTCTGAAGTATTCTTAGACATTAGCTCAGTCATTAGCTCCGTGAACAATAATATAATTTGGTTACTTCTTTAATTTTGATGGTTATAATTAAGGAATGTTGTTGGCCCTTCAACCCAATAATACAGGGAATTTGAAAGAAAACTCGCATGATATTGAATATTTTAACATTATATGCTGCCTTCTGGAATTCTGTTTTGTTGGTTAATCTTTGAATGCATCTGATGTAGGCCGGAGCTGATCCAAATAAGGCTTGTTATCTGCTAACACCTCTTTGTTTCGCTGCCATTGCAAGTGATGGAGAGATTGTTAGGTTCTTGCTGAAAGCTGGGGCAGACCCTGACATGCTATGCCCTGTGAGTTACCTTAAGTGTATCACCTTGTTAACCTTTTATATTAATTACTTTTGAGATAGGATCTTTTACATATTATTTGCACTTTCTAGAATGACCGAATGCATTTTGAATAACAGGGAAGTAGTTTTCCTTAATACCTTCCCCGCTTGTAAACTAAAGCAGCACTAAGCCTCGATTTTTATGAATCTCTTTTATGCTTCAGTCCTCAGAACCTGAGTTCCCATCTTCTGAAATGGGATTTTGTGGTAATTTAGTGATACTCATGCATCTCTGATCTTGACATCTTAAATAGGTGGGTCTCAAAGCAATAGAGTATGCAGTGTATAATGACTGTCCTGAGATGGTGGAGCTTCTGTTTCCAGTTAGCTCTTGCATCACATGTTATCCTGACTGGAGCATTAGTGGAGTAATGCAGCATGCTAAAGCAGTAGTAAGACACTAAATTTTTTTGGGGGGTAAAATTAACAGCCTCCACTATTCAAACTGTTCATTCTGAAAAATGATGGCAAATCCTAATTAATGTTAGGAGTATACATTTAAATGCATTAATTTTTCCAATCTTATGCTGGTTGATACTAGCTAGTTATGAGATATCTGTGTTTATTAAATATACTGCCTTTTAGATGCAGAGATCAGTTCATTCAAAAGATCTAGAGCCTCTTTCTATTATTTCTGACAACTTTTTTTTCCTTTGGTCATCAGTGGAAGTCCAAAGAGAAACAGATAAAACTGTTGTCAAAAGCTAAGGGAGGGGATGCTGTTATAAAGGAAAATTACTTTGATGCAGTGCAGTGGTATACACAGGTAGTATGCTGTTGCTTTCTAAAAATAGTAGTAGGTACTTTGAATTTCTTGAGCCTTTGGATATTCTTAGAGGTTTCTTTAGCCTGAATCAGTTTCGATTGTAGAACAGCGTGATTGTTTATAATAAAGACCTGAATTGTTTGAGCTATTACTGATCCAACTGATGCAAAGATACTATCCAATAGGAGCCTGTGCTATACCAACATAGGATCCGGTTGAAATGCTTTGAAAGATGCACTTGACTGCATTGCATTGGAGCCCGGTTGGGCCAAGGCTCACTACAGGGAGGGTGCAGCTTGGAAAGTTCTCAAGGTAGAGGTTTATAGAAGTTTTCATTCCCCACGGGGGGAGATATTTAAGAGTCGCTGAGGATTTGCAAGCGTTGAGTTGACTATGTTTTCTCGTGAGCAGGAGTTTAAGAAGGCCGCAAAAGCATTTTCTCAGGCTTTGGCGCTTGATCCTCGTAACAAGGATATTAACAAGGAACTTAGGTACATTTTTGCATCTTTTGCTGCTCTTTGAACCAAGTTTTGGTGTTAACTTCATTTACTTGGTTGATCACAGGGCAATGAGGGCTGAACTAAAGAAGAATAGCAACTAGAATGCGGACCAAAACCTGACTTTTAATTTTAGGCAGCTCTACTACTTAGGTCGGTAAATTTTGTGCATCCTTGAGCAGGAACGTAAGTATGTCCACTTGTGGAAATATGCTTGGGAATGCTTGGCCAGTAGTCTAACTTTGATTATATCTAGTAAACTGAGTTCCACGTTTTCTTTGTTTGCGACTTCTATTATGCGTTTCCTTTTTATCATATCATAATAAATAATTGTTTGTATCAGACAATACTCTGAGTCTCTGATTAGAGAGAAAAATGCACAAAATACCACCCAAGCACCAGCATAATTTTTAACTGCCGGTGCAACTTTAATATTAAATTAAAATATACAAATCTACACCTGATAATGTCATGTTGTAATAAAGCAAGAGTCGAACTTAATTCCTACCTAACCTTATTAGGCAAGCCATGGCCAACATCTCCAAAAGACTGTTCGGTATTGAAGGCCTTCGCTGGTGCAATCCTGCTGAACCAGGAAAGGCTGAGATTGAGAGCACGGAACTTTTACCCGAGTTGCAAGAGTAGAGTGCTGTTGAGGGATGTTGGTATTATATAAGCGATGATGGGAATCTCGGGCGTCTGTCTGAGTTAGGAGGATCCAAATCTGCACCGATATGGAATTGGGAAGTGCTTGAGGGGTTTACAGGTCCTTGCAAATGTTTTACGCGCAATTATTTAGCAGAATGTGATGGAGACCTTGTATCCATATTCACAGGTTGTGAAGGGAATGGAAATCCCTGTGGGGGATCAGCAGAAATGGGAAGAAATTGATTCACTCAAAGGCTATTCTTTATATCTTGGCTTCACATCATCCATGTCTTGTTTGGATAGGCTGGACATGGCTGATCGGATTTATTTTCCCAGATTTTACAAAAATGGTTTGGTTTCTTACCCTCTCAGGACCAAGAAACACCATTCCTTGGTAACGAACCAAGCGGGTTGAAGAATACTGATAGCATCACTATGTTTTCTTCGTGTGCCTGGATCAAACCAGAACGGAGCCTGTAGCTGGCAGTGTGATTAATGAAAGTTCTTGCCTAGTTTATTTGGTAATCTAATCCAGTTGTTCTCTTATATATTATTTATGCTTTGAAGTTTTGTGTCCGGATTTGCCATCCGATTGTATTCATCAAGTTTAGGGGATCAAAATCTGTGTATTGCAGTTATATATCACCCACCCGTACTTTGCTTGGGTTGACATTTGTATCAGAACGTCTATTTCTGGTTCAAATGTCTCGGTGTCCATTATTTAAGCTCCTGAATCTTGATCTATCTGCCATATGAAAAGTAAAAAAGATTGTAGTTACAGTGATTGGCAACCTGTTAATTTTTACTAATAAACTGCATTGTTTATCTACTCTTGCTGCTACAGAAGAAGCTTAGGAATCCTTACAAACTGCATGTTTATCTATTAGTGCATTTCATGATAGTGATTACCATATTAGATAGGTACTTGTTCTTGTAATAATATCAAGTTGCTAGTTCTTGTAGTAATGAATTCGAGATTCTAGCATACTTATTGTTTTTTAATTTTGTGTTTATTTTTGTCTTGTCTTGTTTATAATAAGGCGGTGTGGTATGGAACTACATAACCATTGTTATCTCTTGTTTGTAGCAAGTAACCAAATGTTCAACATGTGTTCAACCAAGCGGTTATACACCGCTATGCTTAGTCTAAGTGGGGTTTGTAGTGAAGAGGTCAACCATACACGAGCTGATTCATGAAAAATATAGATTGGGCACAATTTTGTGTTCACTTAGGTTTGTACTCTCATCAATAGTTAAAATGATTTGGATTTGGATTTGGGTGTACTCTCCCCATTTATTTAAAGTTAAAAATGATGATGGTAGACCATGGAAAAAATTATCAAGTTTAATTGGGATGGAGAGATACAAAATTTACGTATGTAAATTTAAATGGTAGGGGAGAGATTGTTTTTGTTAGATTGATGAATTGCCACAGTAAATGGGGAATCTTGTTTCATGGTGATCTATGAGACTATGAGATCTATGAGAAAAAGGAGGATGTATTATCGCATGTAGAGGTGTCAATTCGGGTTGAGTTCGGTCAGGTCGGTTCGGGTCGGGTCAGAGATTCGGGTCAGAAATTGACAGCTCTACCAACTGGGCATGCACACTTTGACCATAAAGGAGTTTCATAAATTTGTAACTAAATTATCCTTTTCAGCTAAATGGGGCTGGCCTCAATAAATTGAAAGAAGACCACAAACGTCAATTTCCTCAAGTATCCATGAGAAATATGAAATAATATTCTCCCTTTTATCTGTTCTCTAACTTAGGCTCTTCTACTTCACTTGGTTTTTGCCAAATTACCTCACACTACTAGAAAAATGGTCTTTGTTGACTCTTAAATTGTTGTAAAATAAACGTATAGTAACATTTTTTTTACCCCAACACTTTGTTGATGTGCGGTTTTTCGTATGTGTTATTGTATGTGTAAAGTGTTGCGATAGGTATTTTTGGATTTTAAATATAATTTTTAAAAATCTATAATTGGTTTGGAATAGATATAATATTTAAACACGTTATGTTGTCGTTATACATATTAAATATGTAATAATAAGTAATTATCATTTAAAATAAGAAAATGTTAGAAAATGGATATTATGGAAATTGGTAAATTCACTAGTAGAGACCAGCCTATTAAATGCGGCAGTAGATGGCGGTTTTCAATAAAAATGTGAAAATGCTTTATTTCGCATATTCCAAACTCGAAACCTCCAATCGAACATAGCAAAAAAGGTTCAAAGGCAATATTTTTTAATTGAAGGCAATTTTTAAACAATCGTCCTTAATTAGGCCTAATTAAAGGCAGTTAACCGTAAAATTTCCCTTAATCAACCCTAATTGAATGCGGTTGTGCCTAACTGCCAATTATTTAGGCATGTTCTGATTTTGGAGACAGGAAATGATCAGTTTCGTAGTTCAGAATAGCCTGTTTATACCCGTTGTGAAGAGACGATAGCTCTTCTGAGTTCGCAAGGTCTAATTTGATCAATGTTCCGAACTCGGAACGAATATTTTTCAATTAATATTAATTAAAATGTGGATTCCGGATTAGGAACCCACTCTGTATATTAATAAAAATGCGCCCATTTCTTCACATCTTCTCAAAAAATCAAATTCGAAGGATTTTCTCCCCATACTAGTCCATTGAAGAGGATTGCATTCATTGAAACGGGTAAGTGGTCTAAATTACTATCGTACATAATTATTATTGGTTTTACATATATATATAAATGAAATCTTGAATTAGGGTTTGTATTTAGGCTAACTATGTAGGGTTATGATTATTGTTGTGAGAACGCTAATGGGTGGTTTGCATTTTAATTAACTTATAGGATAATGGAACGGAATGAACTCATTGGGAATGATCTTAGAAAATTTCCCGATTACATGTCAATGATTGAAACATTTCTTACGGTAGCATTTGATGATTCCTCTAAAAATTGTGTTGTACGAGCCCGATGGGCATGTAAAGATTGTAGAAACAATTTGTATTTAGGGAAAAAGAAGTTCGGGAAAATCTAAGAATGAGGGGGTTCAAACTTCATACACTGATTGGGTATGGCAAGGGGAAGTTGGGGAATCGTTGCGGAGGATTGATTTGAGGGACACAAATATGGAAGCTAAATTAGATGGGAACGTGGAATTTTACGAAAGTTCCATGGTAAACCTGAGGCATTACCAGCATTAATTGATGGCGAAGATACGTCATTGTACAATAGTTCAAAACAATCGGTACATAGGGCGACTCTAAGGATAATGAATTTGAATGCCAAATTTGGGTGGACCGATAAGTCAATGACCGAAACTCTAGAATTTCTTAGGGAATCGCTCCCAGAAGGTAACATGATGCCAGATAGGTTCTACGCCAAGGAAAAAGTTATTCGCTCAATGGGATTGGAATTGAAAAAAATACATGCCTGCCCTAATGATTGTATGGTGTACTAGGGTAAAAAAGATGAAAATCTAAAAACATGTAGGGTATGTGGTAAATCTCGGTACAAATTGAAGACGGGGGCAATTGCAGTGGTTGCAGAAATGTCTACTAAAATAAATAAAAAAAACACCGGCAAAAGTAATGTGGTATCTCCCTATCGTTCCCAGATTGCAGAAATTGTTTGCGAGTAAAGGAGATGTGAAATTGTTGTAATGGCACGCGGAAGAGAGATTGACCAGTGGATGATGTGATTAGACATACATCAGATGGTGAGCAATGGAAAAAATGTGATGATCTATATCTAAAGTTTGGAAAAGAACCCCGACATTTGAGGTTCTGTCAATTTACCGATGGAATGAATCCATTTGGTAGTATGAATAGTACACATAGTTTTTAGCCAGTTATGTTGGTTATCTTCAATCTTCACTCATGGTTGATAGTGAAGCGTAAGTATGTATTGTTACCCATGATGAGTTTTTGTCCTAAGCAACCGAGTAAAAACATAGATGTGTATCTTTCTCCTCTTGTTGAAGATTTGTTGATGTTATGTAAGGAGGGCGCACATATGATGGGAATGTTAAAGATTACTTTACATTGAAAGGGTTGTTATTT